>JBBPBX010077353.1:0-16894 GCA_038048925.1 Garcialebias charrua
AGATAATGTTTATGTTTATTAAATTTGTTCTTTTTTTTTTTTACAAAAGAAACAATACAAGACAATCCCATAAATGATAATGTACAAAATATAAAAAAATGAAAGGTAGCAGAAAGAAGAATAAATCTTATTATATCTGCCCCTTTTTTCGAACAATCAGATTAAACAATAATAATCTTCAACCAACAGTACAAAATGACTTACTCTTTCTAATTTTCTAACTAATACAATACACATTACGCTATTTCATGTATATTTTTTAACACATTTTTTAACACATTCCCACCATATTAGAGATTGATACATAAAAAACATTCTCGGTTAAATAAAAAACAATTGTTCAACACGTCACCTTTAAAAAACACATATAAGAAAGAAAGGGCACATATTATTATTTTTTTTTAACATGAAAGTTTGTTTTGATGTATTTGAGTAAGATAGACTTTTTGCTTCCGGTAACGTTTTCTTAATTGACAGTTTGACGTATTTCCGCTTTGACGTCACGCAAAGGGCGGTGCGGTGCGAAGAATAGATGGGCCGGCGTTCATGTACACTGGATAAAATATTGTGCAAAATCAGCATTTAAAAAATTTTCTTACTTGAGATTCAACAATATCCACGTTTCCTGATAGAAACGTGCAGACATCTGAGCTCGCACACCCAGTAGGCTGGACATAAAATGGCGGGAATTTAATGCTATTTAGAGTAAAAAAAGGAAAAGAAACAAGGCCATTATGTTATGTCCAACCACAGTAGTGTCTGTAGATGGAGCCCTTCAGTCGGTTATTTTTATTATTTACTTTCCTAAATAGAATACAAACCATTTTAATGTGCATTTCCTTTTCTTGAAAAATAAATAAATAAAATAAAATATAAATGTAATTTTTTCAAATAATACTTTTCAAATGACTAAAAATAATGTTTTGATGTTAAGAGAAATATGTCTGGATCTCAAATGTCATCTGAATTCACAAATATCAATACAGTACATGTACATTAGTCTATATTGACCTTTATGAAATATTATAATGATTAAAATAGATAGTGCTAATGTTCAATAACAGACAATAGCATATTCTGTAATCAGACACGTCCTCTGATTCATTCATTCATTCAACCTTTATTTAGACAGGTTATCCCATTGATCCTCAGGGCCTAATTAAGAAGAAACTTGATTTTAATAAAGAGTGATGACAACAGTGGATAACAACGACAACAATGGACGATCATAAAAGAGGCATACATTATTGACTTGATTTTTGACTAATTATGACAGCAATGAAAGCACAAACCATCTAATAATGTAATTATCCTAACAAGGTTGAGGCAGGTCCTCTGGGTTTGTCTTTGTTGAAATGCAAAGGACCATAAGCCTAACAATTGATCGTTAGTGCTCTGATAGCCACTTGCTATTCACAGAAGGCTGAGACGCATAAGAACAGCGAGGGGTACTGGGGCCTCACTTCACAAATGCCTCTTTTCCACCGCTCGGCTCGGGTTGGATCGGCTCAGATCGGCTCAGTTCGGGTCGGGTCACATCTATGTTCTGTTTCCACAGCTTTTTTGTACCCCTTCTGTGGGCGGGGTCCAGAATCCTACTCGTCTTACCACATGGTGGCAGTAATGTTCCCTCAAGCTATTTACTACAGTACTAGCCACCACTAGAAGAAGAACACAATAAAGGCTTTGACAGAATGTTGTGAAAGAGATGTCATGCTATAATGAGTACCTCATGAGCTGTAATCTTTAAACCCAATTCATAATCCTACCTTGTTGCCTTCTTTAAACCCATGTATTTTCCAATTTAGTATTTTTACAATAAAGATGTATTAAAGCATATTTTATTATTTAGTTATGCACAAGGTGCTTGATAAAGTTGCAAAACCATATTTGTCTGAGCTGCTTCAACCTTCTTGCCCTCCCCGATCTCAGATCAGCTGAGCAGTTGCTACTGACAGTCCTCAAACTTTTTAAATCTTATTTAAAAACACTCTGATGCATGCTCAATAGACTTATTTAAAAACACACATTTTTTCCTTGGCTTTTAACACGTGATCTTATCTTTTATGGCATGTTAACACACCTGCAGTAAGACTGGTATATGTATTTATTTTTGTATGCTTTTTATAGTTTTTAATTAACTTGTCTTTTATGTTATTGTACAGCACTTTGGTTGACCCTGTGGTTTTTAAAATGTGCTTTATAAATAAAGTTGATTTAAAACATCACACTGTGATCTTTGAAACTGCCAGTGTCTCCCTGGTAAAGTTGCTGCTGGGTGGTAGATGGGTAGATGGTAGATGGATGGTCTGTGAATTCTTTAACTTTAAACTGTCCAAAGGACTTTGGCCACTTTTAATTTTTGACTTTTTTTGTATGACTTCATCCTAGAACCAAATAATTTATAACGTAATAACAGTTGAGCAGATTCTAATAATCTTTATCTTATGATTCTTTAAAGGTCAAATGCAAATGGAAAGTTCTCTTAACTTCCAGTATGGATTTAAACACAATACACACTTCACATTATAAAATAAGTTTAGGAAATTGAATGTTCGAGGACACCACTTAAGAAAATATAACGTTTAATAGGAAAAGTTTGAAGTGACAAACAGAAGTAACAAATTTCCATCTGGTGTCTCACGTCTTCCTCCAGAAGATGACACAGGTTGTTGAATTCTGGTGATTTTCTTCTGTTGACTGTAAAAGAAAAATGTGATTAATTTAGTCCAGAAACTGTTTTTTTTTTTTAAACAACACAGTGTGATCACAACATGTTCATATACTAAATGTATCCTGTTGGAGTTATTTGAAATAAAATTCAATGTGTTATAGACATAAATGTGTCAAGCTACCTCCATTAATTTTCTCCCTTGTACTTTGTATCACATATTATCAATTCTATCAAAAACCACATAGCTGATATTTTTCAAAAAAATATAGTGTGATCACAACATGTTCATATACTAAATGTATCCTGTTGGAGTTATTTGAAATAAAATTCAATGTGTTATAGACATAAATGTGTCAAGCTACCTCCATTAATTTTCTCCCTTGTACTTTGTATCACATATTATCAATTCTATCAAAAACCACATAGCTGATATTTTTCAAAAAAATATAGTGTGATCACAACATGTTCATATACTAAATGTATCCTGTTGGAGTTATTTGAAATAAAATTCGAATTTTTATAATTTATTTTCGTTGTGCAAGCACAGGTTTGGAAGAAGTCAAAGCGAAACTACTTTAAATGCAGCAGATTTGACCACTACGTGACAATATTAAAGCGTGGTTGAGCTCAGGAACCCTCGTACTATAAAGTCAGCTATGAAATATATTTTATATCTGTTCATTGAGCTACATTTTAAAGACATAAAGCCGCCCGCGCGCCGCGCGTTGCTCGTGGCGAACCTACTTTTTAAAATCCTGCAGTTTTGAGCAATACGTGATTTTATTAAGGACACGTTCAGCTGAAGACCCATCTTTGCTATAAATTTAAAAAAAATTGTTTTTACCGTGTTATTCATGTAAAGTCCTGCCGTGATCACTTCCCTCGCTTCCGTGAAAACTGCTCGAGTCTCCTCCTTCCTACTTCCGGAGCGGGTGAGCTCGCCTCGGCAGTACCCCTCTGAAACCAGCCCAAAAATCTCAGGAAATCTGGCGCGGAGCAGCACGGAATATCCGGTGGGAAAGGATGAAAGGGGGTCTCTGCGACGCACATATGACGTAACATCCGACCCGAGCCGACCGGTGGAAAAGGGGCAAAAGGCTTCCCCTACTCCTCTCTCAATCCAGTATTACATGTATTCACTATCAAGGATGTGAACATCTTCATCCCTGAAAGAGTGAAAAGGGGCAGATATAATAAGATTTTTTTCTTCTTTCTGCTACCTTTCATTTTTTATATTTTGTATGTTATTGTTTATGGGATTGCTTTGTACAGTATTGTATTTTTTTAATGAATACATTTTATAAATAAAAAATAAATATGTACATGTACCTTAGAGCTCTGTTGTTGTTGTTGTTGTTCTTGTTTTTGTTTGACTTTGCGTTTAGAAATATGCAGTGCAAACAATTATATTAATCCAATCTACAGGATGAGTGTAACAAATGCTTTGTAAGCCACTGTTTCCCTCCCATAAGCGCCATTAATGAGCCTAATACCTTCTTTTGCATTCACTCATTTGTACTAAAATCCACACGTGAGGCAAAACAAAGGAAAAACCCTCTCAGCCTACAATACTTAACCTGCGGTAAATAAGAATAATCACAGCAGGTATTTGAAATACTCCAGCCTCTTTAAATTCCTTGGTCTTTAATTTGTGCTGCTTAAAGGAGTGAGCTCCAGGGGCCTTCACAACTTTAATACTGTACTTTAAATTTACGAGCCCCTGCATTTATTCTCCTTTAGTATGTTTCTTTCGGCTGCTCGCTTCATCAGGAGTTGCCACAACGAGCAAACTTTCATGAAAGATTTGACTAGTGTTTTACACCAAATACCCGTTTTGATCCAACCTGGGCTCAAACCTTTGTTTTACCTCAGGATTACAAGACCATGACACTGACATGGACACTGGACAGCACCAAGTTCCTGGGAGTGCACGTCTCAGAGGACCTGTCCTGGAGCAGGAACACTGCATCACTGGCCAAGAAGGCTCACCAGCGCCTCTACTTTCTCCGCAAGCTGAAAAGGGCTGGAGCTTCAACCCCCATCATGTGCACCTTCTACAGAGGTGCCATAGAAAGTGTCCTGACCAGCTGCATCACTGTGTGGTTTGGTGCATGTACTGCATCCTGCCGCAAGAGCCTCCAGCGCATCGTGAGAGCAGCTGAGAAGATCGTCGGCACCTCCTTCCCCTCACTGCAGGACTTACACAGCAACCGCCTCACTCGGAAAGCCCTCTGCATGGCAGGTGATCCCACACACCCACTACACAGCTGCTTCAGACTGCTGCCATCAGGGAGGAGACTGAGGAGTCTCCAGGCTCGAACCAGCAGACCTCACACCGAGCAAAGAACTCATTCAGTTCATTCAACCTCTACGATGAATGAACTGAATGAGTTCTTTGCTCGGTTTGAGGCAAGTAACAGCACACCTGCACATAAACTCCCCCCCTCTCCTGATGGCCAGGTGCTGACGCTGTCCTCAGACAGCGTAAGGCGATCATTCATCAAGATTAACGCCCGGAAGGCCTCTGGTCCTGACAACATACCTGGTCGTGTGCTGAAGGACTGTGCAGGGGAACTCGCAGCGGTCTTCACGGACATCTTTAACATCTCACTGAGCCAGGCCATCGTCCCCACCTGTTTCAAAGCCACCACCATCATCCCTGTCCCAAAGAAGGCAACGCCCGCATGCCTCAATGACTATCGCCCAGTAGCACTCACCCCCATCCTGATGAAGTGCTTTGAACGGCTAGTCATGAAAAGCATCACATCTGTCCTCCCTGCCTCCCTGGATCCCTTCCAATTTGCATACCGACCTAATCGCTCAACCGACGATGCCATCTCCTCTGCCCTCCACACAGCTCTCACACATCTGGACACGAAGGACTCTTATGTTAGAATGCTGTTCATCGACTTCAGCTCGGCATTCAACACCATCATCCCCCAACAGCTCATCCTTAAACTGGACAGTCTGGGGCTGAACACCTCAATGTGTAACTGGCTGCTAGACTTCCTGACCGGGAGACCACAGACAGTACGGATCGGGAGTAACACATCTAGCACCATCACATTGAACACAGGGGCCCCACAAGGATGTGTGCTGAGCCCCCTTCTATTCACCCTGCTAACACACGACTGCACACCATCGTACAGCTCCAACCACTTCATCAAGTTTGCGGACGACACAACAGTGGTAGGTCTCATCAGCAACAACGATGAGACGGACTACAGGAACGAGGTGAGCCGCTTGGCCTTGTGGTGCGGACACAACAATCTCACTCTCAACGTGGAGAAGACAAAGGAGATTGTTGTGGACTTCAGGAAGAGGGATGCACAACATGCCCCTCTGACCATCAACAGCACCGCAGTGGAGAGAGTGGACAGCACCAAGTTCCTGGGAGTGCACGTCTCAAAGGACCTGTCCTGGAGCAGGAACACTGCAGCACTGGCCAAGAAGGCTCACCAGCGCCTCTACTTTCTCCGCAAGCTGAAAAGGGCTGGAGCTTCAACCCCCATCATGTGCACCTTCTACAGGGGTGCCATAGAAAGTGTCCTGACCAGCTGCATCACGGTGTGGTTTGGTGCATGTACTGCATCATGCCGCAAGAGCCTCCAGCGCATCGTGAGAGCAGCTGAGAAGATCGTCGGCACCTCCTTGCCCTCACTGCAGGACTTACACAGCAAACGCCTCACTCGGAAAGCCCACTGCATGGCAGGTGATCCCACACACCCACTACACAGCCGCTTTAGACTGCTGCCATCAGGGAGGAGACTGAGGAGTCTCCAGGCTCGAACCAGCAGACTGAGAGACAGCTCTGTTCATCAGGCAGTCAGAATGCTAAACACTCTGCCTGCTCTGCCTCCCCTCCCATTTGAACTGCCTTAACACAAAAAACTTTCTCACACATTACCACTCAACACAAAGTTTTTAACACTGGACCTGTGTCATCAAACGGGTTATTCACTAAACTCTCGGTCATGTGCTCATTCAGTTTGCACTACTTCTCATATTTGCACTAATGTTTGTATTACATTACTGCCTATAGTCATACTACTGTTTACATTCACTGTTTACATTTATTAATACGGTTTACATTTATTACTACTGTTTTACATTTATTACTACTGTTTACATTTACACTACTTTTATATCTACACTACTGCTGATACATATACAGTATTCTCTGACTAGCCTTATCTAAGGATGCCAAATGTGCCTTATGTGCCTTACTGCATATGCCACTTTGCCTATATACCAACATCAACTACCTCATACATATACTGTGTACATTAACTCATATGCTGCTGTGCCACTCTTTGCAAATGTCAATGCTAGAACCTTCAGTTTATTTTATAGATATACTTTTTATACTTTTTATACTACTATGCAAAAACTCAGGACAGTATTACACTTTTATTATTTCATTTTATGCTTATGTTCATTGGGTGTTTGGTGTTTTAGGGGTGTTTGGTGTTTCAGTGTTGGTGTAAATTTTCATACTTTTATACTACTATGAAAAAACTCAGGACAGTGTTACACTTTTACTATTTTATGCTTATGTTTATTAAATGTTTTAGTGTTTAGTGTTTAGATGGTTACTGTTGCACCGAGGGACTGAGAGAAACACAATTTCAATCCTGTGTATGTCCTGTACATATTGCAGTTCTGACAATAAAGTTGACTTTGACTTTAAATGACAGCTCTGTTCATCAGGCAGTCAGGATGTTAAACACTCTGCCTGCTCTGCCCTCCCTCCCACTTGTACTGCCTTAACACAAAAAACTTTCACACATTACCACACAACACAAAGATTTTAGTCACTCAACTCACGGTCATGTGTTCATTCAGTTTGCACTTCTTATATTTGCACTAATGTTTGTATTACATTACTGCCTATAGTCATACTGTTTACATTCACTCTTTACATTATTACTACTGTTTACATTCATTACTACTGTTTACATGTATTACTACTGTTTACATTTACACTACTTTTTATATCTACACTACTGCTGATATATATATTATTTTTTACTAGCCTTATTGCATATGCCACTTTACCTCTATACCAATATCAACTACCTCATACATATACTGTGTACATAAACTTCATATGCTGCTTTGTCACTCTATTACAAATGTCAATGCCAGAACTTTCATTTTATTTTATAGATATACTTTTTACACTTTTATACTACTATGCAAAAAACTCAGGACAGTATTACACTTTTTATTATTTCATTTTATGCTTATGTTTATTAAATGTTTAGTGTTTTAGTGTTGGTGTAACTTTTCATACTTTCATACTACTACTATGCAAAAACTACTATGCAAAAACTCAGGACAGTATTACACTTTTATTATTTCATTTTATGCTTATGTTTATTAAATGTTTCAGTGTTTTAGTGTTTAAATGGTTACTGTTGCACCGAGGGACTGAGAGAAATGCAATTTCAATCCTGTGTATGTCCTGTACATATTGCAGTTTTGATCATAAAGTTGACTTTGACTTGACTGACCACCGAGCTACCATAGCCCTTCATTTATTCTCCTCTGAAAACCAAAAGTAGATCTTCAGTGTACCTAACTTAACACAGGAGGAGGATCTTTATTAAGAGATTGAATGAGCTTGAAATGATTAATTTGGAGGTGATTTAATGTAAAATGTTAGAATTTATTTTATTCTACTACTACATTATTGTTGAAGAGCGATTTTGAATTAATTGTTTGAGATGTTTGGACAGAAAATGTATTTCACAAAGTTCACAGGAGGAGGACAAAGTTAAACATTTCATTAAATGTCCAACATGAAATTAGTCATGATAGTTTCAGGAAATGAAATGATATCTCATTAAAGCTATATTTAGAGGAGAGGAAAATGAGAAAGTTTTTTAGGAGTTGTTGACTTGTTAAAGAAGACTAAGTCTGAACGGCATTAATAATAGATCTAAATGATTCAGCTTGTGGCCTCAGTAAGCTTGAATCATCTTTTTTAAACACTGTGGAAATTGAGACAAATGGATACAAAAGATTAAGACATTTTAGATCAATCATAGAATAAATACATAAATTATTTGCTAAATTAATTTACCGTATGTATCTGGGATTTCAGATTTAATGTAAAAATACTGGAACCTTCCTTTGCAGTGGGTTATACCATGATCTAAAATGCCTTCTCACCAACCAGCTGTGGTTGTGTCTTAACGCGTAATAAATAAATACATAATTTACATGTGATGCTGAAGTTTATTACCTGCGGGTGCCCAGACATGTGAACGACCTGAAGTGAGCTTATGACTTTTAAATGTTTTGCTAAAGCATTTTCTGTCCTTTTTTTAATAAACACATTTTATTGAAGGGCAATAACAAATACTAAAAAAAGACAAATCTGTTGGAAATGGAATTAAGTCTGTAAACAACTACAAAGTTAGAAGTGGATGGCATGTTTCGTGTCATGCTCCAGGATGTCACATTGAAAACAAAAAGCTGTTGCATCTGTTAAGTAATTTAAACAGGAAAAAAGTCATAATTCAGTGTTGTTTTCATACTCTTGATAGGTTAATATACTTGTTTCCCCTGCTAATATACTTGTTTATTCTCTGACCAGTAAAAAAAATATCTATTACACACAGTTTGAGATTCAAATAATTTATTATTATCAATTATCCAACAAAAAGAAAATGTACAAAATAGCCAAACTCAAATAACTTTCTTTTTAAGAGTCAGAAAATGACATAATAAAAGAACAATATCTTTTGCACGCATCACCTTAAACTTCCACAGCAGCACAGGTGTTGTCACAGCAAAAGCAACGCAGTAAACCTAATATTCACGCTGAACGTTGGTGCAAAAGAGCAGACCGCACATAAAACAATACCGGTACTGTAAGTAAAAACAAAACTTGACTTCGGCTTCCTATTTAACGTTTAAAGGTGAAGTATAAACACGGCAGCTTTGCACAGATCTTTTCGTTATGGAATTTATGGACAAAATAAGCCAATGCTGTAAAAAGAAACACTGTATGTTATTAGCAAAATAGCACAAAAATGAATAATAGATCAAAAGTAATAGACAAAAAAGTATCTTAGGCACATTTTAATAACAAATTTCTTCACAGGACAACAAGGTGTCTTTATACCTGCTTACAAGTGTGCTAGCAAGAAACGATGCTTTCAAAACATTCATATTTGTTGCCATAAAATATTCCAACAGTTTACGGTAATTAAAGTGTTAAACACATCATACATTTTAGCAGGATTTTTGAAAAGTGCTGAGCAGTGAGGAAAAATATGATAGAAATATGGCATTCAGGGATTTTTGTATGAGTGAAGAATTCTGAAAGCTAATGAAATACAATCTGTATTGGTTATTATTTATGTTTTACCCCACATATTTTAATAGTATATGAGCTACAGGTGAGGTCAAAGTGAGTTCATCCAACAGAATGTACAGTCATGCTGGCAGGTAGCAGAAACCCTTTAGGTTTCACTTGTCTCTCAGTTTGGCTCTAAAGCTTTCCTTTAATTTGTCATTCAATATAAGTAAATGTATTGAATATGGTGCCTTGTACACTGCTCAGTTCATATCATGAGTCCAGTTTGGACTCCCCTAAACTGAAGTGGGAAGCGGACCTGGACGAATCCATAACAGACTCAATCTGGAGAAGGATCAAGAACATTTACTCATCTTTAATCTGCCTGAGACATGCTGTAATTCAGTTCAAGGTGGTGCACAGGTTGCACTGGTCCAAAGACAATTTGCGCAAGATCAAGACTGACCTGGACCCTGCATGCAATCATTGCAAACAAACTCCAGCTACACTTTTGCATACATTCTGGACCTGTCCCATGCTGCAGACTTTTTGGCAATCTATTTTTGACACCTTTTCTGGGATATGTGGAAAAACTGTATACCCATCACCATCCATCTCACTGTTTGTGGTGATCCCTGTGGATACGTCCTTCAGCAAATGCGAGAAGGCTGTGATTGCCTCTGACTCTCTTCTGGCCAGGGGGCTCGTTTTGTGTATTTGGAAGGACCCACACACCCCAGAATATGTACATTGGATAAGAGAGTTGGTGTACCATATCCATTTGGAAAAACTTAGATGCACCCTAAAGTGTACTGTGGAAAGATTCTGAGATACCTGGAGGTCTTTTGTGTTATGTTGAAAATATGTTGATACCTGTATGTGTGTGGCTGATCTTGTGTGGGTGAGGAGGGGCAGGAGGGTTTTATTTACATATATTTATTATTCTTTTCTTTTATTCTCTATTCTGTTGTGTTTGTGTAAAAAAAAATCCCCAAAGGGTAAAAAAAAAAAATACATTGATTAAAAACATATGGTGCCTTGTATTGATAGTGCAACACTCAGGGGAGTTAGTGGATTTGAGATGCAACTTTCCCAAAGTTTAAAGTACTACGTTTTAAAAACGGTAAACCACGTGAACTGAAAAATATACTGAAAACCATTTTTGCCAGATTCATGTGTTTGTAATTCCTCTACCTATTCATTTCTTTCTGTCCATTTTTGTGTTCACCCGCCCTGATTGTCTCCGTTCTTGTCTGCCCCAGGTTCTCCTCAGAGCTGCACACGTTGTGTTGCATCTCCTGGGAGAAAATCTTTTGCTGCGACTGGATGCTGAGATCCAGCAGATCAAATGAATCAGAGGAGAAGAGGCTATCCTCACTGACCACGCTGGAAGGGCGGCTGCGGCGGCCCTCTGTGTCCGATGTGGCCTGTAGGAGCTGCTGCAGAGCCTCTGGGAACATGGAAAGGGCTGGACAGGGCGATGGGTTGGGGTTATCGGGAAGATCCAGACTGCGAGAGAACTTGCCGTTACGTTTAAGAATACCTTTCCGTCTCCGTACTGCTTCTGTGCGCATGGTGGGACTATCTTCTGCAGCTGGGACAGATGTGTGAGATTTGTAGGAGCCTGAATGACCCAAATCACTATCTTTGACTCCCACATCAGAGCACTTTCCTTCGGAGCTATAACCCGTCTCCCCAACATACAAGTTCTTCAGTATTCCTTTCTTTGGCATTTTAGATGAAGGCTGACTGAACGCAGATGGGTGTGGAAGGCTTTTGGACAAGTTATTTGTGTGTGCGCGAGGAAGTGTTTGTGCATGGAGAGTTTGAGGAAGTGCACTACACTGCTGAGAGGAAGAGTTCTCCTTCTTTGGGTTGTGGAAGACAGAATCTAAGCTCCTCTGGTGTTTTAGTATGCCTTTAGGTTTTCTTCTGTCACCGGTGGAAGTCGAAGACGCAGCTGTTGGACAAACTCCACCACAAGCTCCCAGGGAATTCTGGGGGATCACATTCTCTTTACGTGACTTTCTGAGGTTTGAAATTCCTCCACGCGTTCTTCCCACTCCTCCACAATCGCTCTTTGGAGGGAAGCTGAAGTAAAAAGTGTCAGAACAGGAGAAGTCTAAGGTCTCTGGGTCGACAGTCATGTTGGCAGCAGCTCCGGCCCGATTCTGCCAGTCGATGTAGCGAGCCAGCAGGGGTGAAGGACAGTCTTGGTGAGGCGATGAAGAGCAGTCACACACACTCTCTTCATAACCCCAGTTTACCCACCAGTGGTTGGCCACGTCCTCTATCGTGGCCCTCTCATCTGTATGCACTGTCAACAACCAGTCAATGAGAGCACAGGCGTCTGGAGGGAACACAGTGAACTGTTATATTTATAGCAGCTTAAATAACACGTACAATGCAGTTAACACACCAATAAACAACATCCAATACTTGTACAAAGGAACTATGATGGACAGTGTAAAAGTTTACCTGAGGGGGGGTTGGGTTTATGATAGTGGCCCTGGCTGATCTGCTCAGTAAGCTTAGCATGATTGGCCCCATCAAACGGCATGCTGCTGTAAACCAGAGCATAGAGCAGGACGCCCAGAGCCCAGCAGTCCACCTAACACACAAAAATACAATCAAACACGGAGCTTTATGAAACTTTAACAATACGTTACTAACACACTTATAGAAAGTCAACTTTGCCCCTTTACTTTAGCAAAATTCCCAATTTAGAACTAAATGGAAAATATAGTTAATGACTCAAGAGCGTTAAGATATTCTTTGGTTTGAGTTCTAGTTGAATTGTTTGTTTAACCATCATCTTCATCTAGGTGGCAAAAAAAAAAAATCCTCCATCAGTTTTATTATCAGGTGTTTATGGCAACACTAGGACTGTACCGTATTTTCCGGGGTATAGGTCGCACCTTTTCATGTTTTTTTCAAGGCCTGCGACCTAACCGGTGCGACCTATATATGGCTTGTTATCACTTTCGGCGAAACAAATATTTAAATCCAGCTCATTTCACAATTAAGTTCATTTATTAAGGAAAAGTTCAGCTCAGACACATATTTGCTATAATTTTTTTCAAACAAAAAATTGTTTTTAAGTGTTAATCTTCTTTAAAGCCTTGCTGTGCGCTCCTGTGGCAGACATTTGCAGCAGAGCTAAACGTAGGTGCGACCTATACACCAGAAAATACGGTAATATCCTGATGCATGCTCAATAATCCAGGTAGAAAAATCTAAAAAAGTTAAGTCTGGTCATCTGGACATTCAAAAAACAAAACAGAACAAAAACCAAAAAAATGTAGAAACGTTTCGTCTTTCATCCGTAAGACTTCTTAAGTCTGATGTGCTGTATTCAGCTCAGTCTTAGAGCTGGATACAGAGAGAAGGTGCTATTTATAAGACTGAGATGAATACAGCACCTCAGACAGAAGAAGTCTTTCAGATGAAAGACGAAACGTTTCTACATTTTTTTGTTTCGTTTTTTGAATGTCCAGATGACCAGACAACTTTTTTAGAGGCTTGAATGTAATGTAATGTTTTTGACTGTTTATGTGTGTGTCTGATACCATATTGTGAACAACTGGACAAATATAAATTCAACTTGGAGAACGTAATTATTAGATGGACATCTATGACTGATTAACATTTTGAGCCAACCTAATCCAAGATGGCTGTCATTAGCCGTGTTTCCATCAAGGTTTCTAGGTGCGCATTTTGAAGTATCGCAGCAGAAAAGCTTAATGGAAACGGCAAAATCCGTATTTACTTTCTCAAGTTCGCCAAAAAGTTTATACGCTCGCTTGAGGTGGTTTTTGGGATGTTCGAAAATGAGCAGATGCGCACAGCGACAGATGGAAACACATTTGCCGACTCGTGCTGCCGAAGCGAACATTCACGTCACGTGACTGATCAGCTGTTTCCGCTCCGGACAACATGTAACATCGCTAAAACTAGTTTGTATGACAGAATAAATACAACTCGACCGATAGCAACACGTACCTGAAATATTCTCTCCTTTTTGACGAGATGTGTGGCCAGGTTCTGTTTTCAACTGCTACTTCCTGTTTACTGTAGACATGCGCAGTGCTGACGTCTGACGTAATGACGCTGACGTCTGACGTAATGACGCTGTGCGTGGCTTGGTAGATGCGCTTCAAGCCAGCAGATGGAAACACTTCTGCTTCGCATTAATTTGTATTTACATATTTGCGAGATTTCAAAAATTAGCTCAAAAATCGAAATGAAAATGGATGGAAACACAGCTATAGCCAATTGACCTTAAAAATACATAAATCGCCATACCTCTATCAAGTTTGTAGATACTGACCTAAAATTTGGTTTGTTTGAAGACTGAGTCCAAACACAAATTCTGAGTCCTAACAAATTGTGTAAGGTCATAATTTGAAATTTTACTATTTATAGTTTAAAGTTAATGGTATCTGTCTGTTAGCAAAATATCTTATGAACCACTGGATACATTTTAGTGAAAATCTCTGAATGTGTTCCCTGAACATACTGTACATCTACAACTGATTAACTTTTGTAGCCAACACAATTCAAGATGACCACCACAGCCAGCTGACGTTTGAAAAGAACGCCAGAAAAATGGCTATAATTCAGTCAATTTAAAGATATTGTGCTAAGATTTGATGTGTTAGTACAGTAGCTTGGAGCCATTCACAACATATAATGTATAATCTATGTTAATAAATGTTTTTAAGGATAAACTGTTTGCTCCTCTCAAGTTGTACCTTCCGAAATGTTTATGTATTTTAATCTGTAATGGAGGTACTTTTTATTCATTTTATTCTTTTAATTCCTTTATTTTGTTTTAAATTGTAGTTGTATGAATGTGTTGACTGTCTCACTACCATTATCATTACCTGCTGTAAATGAATTGCCCCTCGGGGACCTAATAATAAAGTTGAAGTTGAATCTGACACATTACTACCGTACATGAATACCAAAATAGCTTCAATGTTTTCTTAATATAAAATAACCTTAGTTTAAAATTCGAAAGGCGTCAAATAGGTATTCTTTCAAATAATGCTACTTTTACATTAAACACGATAATTTATTCTGAAAACATTGCAGAAAGGAGCCTAAAATCAACAATTAACAGTTTATTTTTTATTTTTTGGAGTCAGAATGACTCACTTCTGGTCCTTGGTACGGCAGCCCCTTCACGATCTCTGGGGAGGCATAAAGAGGACTTCCACAGTAGGTCTGCAGCAAGGAGCCCTTCTGGAAATTATTGGAAAGGCCAAAGTCAGCCAGCTGCAGAGAAAGAGAGATGAATAAAAGTTTAGTACAATATTGTGCATTTTTTCTGTTCACAAACTAGTTGAGTTGAATTAAACATTTATTAAATTATTGGATCCCCAGCCATTCCTACATGTCATGGTGTCTCTGAGCAAGACACCCAATCCCTAGTTGCTCCCCGGGCGCTTATAGCTGCCCACTGCTCCACCTGGGTGTATCTCAGGTGCGATGGGTTAAATGCAGTGAACCAATTTTGCCATAGGAACATACAGTGATGACAACACATATCACTTTATTTATTTATTAATTATAAAGATGGATGTAAACATGACTTGACAGCCTCTTCATCAGGAGGAAAACTTCAAATGGGACTCTGTAAGGCCTGCCACAGCAAATGTTGATTTCAAATTGTGTGTGTGCACATTCACGTTTGTGTGAAGTGAAGAAGATTGGTTTTACAACGTAGAAGCCCAAGCCTTTATTCACGCCACAAAAACACAGACATATTGAGATATATTCATTCTGCCTGTGTTCAACACAAAATGCTTAAATATTGTGAAATCCTGAAAGAAAATTCCCTGCTGAATTCCTTTTAAAGTGTGTGCAGTCAATATGGAATCACGCTGTGAAAGCACGAGGACTCAACACCTTTTTTTTATTTATATAATCCAAAAATAGATGCAGTACCGGTATGTTGAGCTTTTGCCAATGTAAGTGAGGAAAGAGAGGAGCCAAAAACATGGAGCTGCTCACGCTTACGCAATGGAACAATCACTCACTCAAGGCTGTGAGGACACACACACACACACCATTATCTAAAGAGATTATGAACACGCACACTAGTCATAACTTCTGGTGTTAAAAACATTCAACATGACAGTTTTATTTCCAGAAGCACACAGTAGAGACCTACTTACAGCTGATAACCCTGTGAACACCAGCCAGGTCTGAGGTATCATTTATTCAAAGGCAATAACAATGTGTGGAAAGAACACATGTCCCTGTACGTTTGTGTACGTGTTGTTTGTATGGTTTATGTTGCCTCATCAGTGATTTGGCAGCAACTAATGAAAACAGCTATAAGACACAGTCTCACACTGTAACAAGTAAACAGTAGATAAAGTTATCATCCAAAAGAAAACTCTGAAAGACGTCCAGATTGCCTGGATCACTGCTGCTCAGGCACGGAGTAAAATAATAATAAAACAAAAATTGAAGTCTGGCTGTTCAAAAGAAAAGTGGTGAGCCAAGACATTGTGAACAGAACGTTATGGCGTGCTTTCCCCCCGCAGCCATACATGGGAGCATTTTAAGGTCAACGTGGCTTTGAGTCTAACAACATTCTGAGAGAAATTTGAACACATTGACCCCTGAGATATGATCATTAACAGACTATTTTAACTGGGACATCCATTCCTTAAATTCCAGTAACGTACTGAATTAAAGAACAATGTCTATATAACTGAATTTGTGCACATTTTATTTTTATTCCAAGTTCGATCCACCTAGCTAATATCAACCCAAGTTATATCTGCAATGCAGATTTTCTTAACTTCAGCTTATTAGTAGCTCAGATTCAATAATTTAGTTGTTTGAACCTAATTTTCTGGTTGGGTCAATCGGATAGCATAGTTGTTTGTAACCCA
>JBBPBX010077354.1:0-16894 GCA_038048925.1 Garcialebias charrua
TTGGGGGAGGGGAATCCTGTGCGCCCTGTGGGCGGAGGGCATCAGGTAGTTTGATGGGCATCCTTCACTTCTTCAGACAGTGGTTTCATGTAGTCTTGTCTTGTCCAGCTGCCTGTTCCTGGGTGCTTAGTCCATTCAGGCATGGGTGACTGGATTGCGGGCACAGTAGCAGGTCGCAAACTTGAATTGTGTGTGGCATAGGGTAGTCGGCCCACTTGTCCTGACAAAGTGGGGAGCTTTGCTCTGACCAGATCCATCTCAAAACTGGCTCAGCGATTGTTCCAAACTTCTTTTTCAGGGGTGCACCAGCCTCAGTTCTAACAGGAGCTGCTCTTTCGCTCAAGAAGACGACGTGTTCTTTCCACCACCTGTTGGGGTCCTGTTCACCCTCGTTTTCAGGCGGCCCTAGCAGGTCCTAGTTTGAGGCCGGATTCACTGGCAACTCCTCCTGAAGGAGTTCCGGAAATCTGTAGTATTTTGAGAGAAGAACTAGACACCAAAAAACTTGCAAATTGTTAAATAAAATTTTAAGGCCTTTGGATCCCATGAGCTATTTGTGGTTTGGGGAAGGCCTAACTGTGGGTAAGTCCAGTGGTGGGCAACGCTGATCCAAAAATTAGTTCCGCTATTTCTAAAGCACTAATTAATTTATTTAGGTCCGCAATTTCAAAAGCACTAATGTCTTATGAAAATTAGGGGAAGCTAATTCTAATCCGCTAATTAAATTCAACAATTGGTAGCAGCAAGTTATGCAATATTTGCACTACACTGCCAACTAGCGGTGCATGAACTGTTATACAGTAAGTTGTTTGAGTTTCAGAGTATTTAGTTTGGTTCTCTTCAACAGGTTTCACAAGGACAAAATGTACCCATTCCAAAGTCTGTTAGCTAAACTGCAGACATATTTGGCTGTTTTTTTTCTTCTTTTGTTACTTTTAGTACCACTAGATCGCATGTGTCAAACTCAAGGCCCGTGGGCCAAATCCGGCCTACCATAACCGTTTCTGTGGCTCTCTACACCCTAGAACTTCAAGATAACAGTTGTAAGCATGTTGCTCTCAGGTGATGGGTCCCCATCCCTACACTCCCTGGTCTCTCTGTTAATTGTCTTGCTTATCTCCTCCATTTTGTTGTCCAGGTGTTTGTGATTGTCATGCTGTGTGTTCATGTACCTGTATATAAAGTCAGGGATTTTTTAATTGATAAAGCTCTGTATATGTTGTATAACACAATCATTGTTCCACATTTAATCTATTGTATTGAGGTTTGGGGAAAAGCGTGCAAAACAATTACAAAGCCTGTTTTTATTTTACAAAAGAGAGCTGTAAGAGTAATCACCAGAAAACATTTCAGTCACCCATCAAACACCTTGTTTCTTCAGCTAAATTTATTGAAATTCCAGGAATTGGTAGAATATAGTATTTTATCAGTTATGTATAGGGCTCATAATAACACATTACCTTTAAATATCCAAAGAAATTTAGACAAAGTTATTACAATCTTAAAGGGACAGATATTCATCAAACCACAATTCAGAACCAGCTTAAAGGGACGGTCTACCTCAATTCAGGGAGTTGGATTGTGGAATGTTCTGGAGAGTGATGTTAAAAATGCAAATTCAATTCATTCATTCATTCAACCTTTATTTATACAGGCTAGCCTCGTTGAGTCACGGGGACTCATTTACAAGAGGGACCTGTCTCACTCACACCAAACAACCATCCACTCTCACACTCACACCTAGGGTCAATTTAGAGTCACCAATCAGCCTAACAAGCATGTTTTTTGGTCTGTGGGAGGAAACCGGAGTACCCGGAGGAAACCCACGCATGCACGGGGAGAACATGCAAACTCCACCCAGAAAGGCCCCGGACCGGGATTTGAACCGGCAACCTTCTCGCTGAGAGGCAGCAGCTCTACCAGTTGTGCCACCGTGCTGCCCAATGTATACATTTAAGAAAAAGGTCAAAAAGGACTTGCTCAAAAACTATATATGATGTAGCTTAGTGTGTTTGTGTATTACAGTTAGAAAAATTAAGTAGAGTTATTCATTTTGTGATGTAGTTTGAAGGTTATCATTGGTTGAACAAACTGTGAAATAAATAAGGGGCAGATATAATAAGATTTCATCTTCTTTCTGCTCCTTTCATTTTATCCTACTTGTATTCTTGTATCTGATGAAACTGTTTTGTATTGTTCTTTTAAAATGAATGAATAAACATCAAATCAAATCAACGGCCCAGTCAGAGTCCAGAACCTGAACCTGAAACCTTCAGAGAGCTGAGCAGAAACCTCAAAGAACTGAAGCAACAATGGAAAGAAGAGTGGGTCAGAACTCCTCCAGAACCAGGAGAGAGACTGATGAAGTCCTGCAGAGAACCACAGAGGGTTCTGCTGCTGAAGGAGGTTCTGTTGGGTCAGAGGCACAAGCTGAGGTTAAATTTTAATGATTTTAGAACTTGTTAAAGATCATCCATCCAGCTAACTGTCTATCCATCCATCCATTCAGCTAAAAGTCTATTCATCCTTGTATCTGATGAAACTGTTTTGTATTGTTCTTTTAAAATGAATGAATGAACATCAAATCAAAAATAAGTCTGTATCTCTGTGTTTATCATTGTCCTGGCATTGTCTCCTGTTGCCTCTGTCTCCTGAGTTCCTTGTGATTCCCTGAGTATGTAAGTTTGCTGCCCTGCGGACGCCATTTTGAAGAGTCCTAATGGTGAACTACTTTTTTAAATCCAGCAGATTTGACCATTTCGTGAAACTCTCAAGCTCAGAAAAACTTGTACTATAACGTCAGCTATGAAATATATTTTTTCTCAGCAAAGAAACAATTGTTTTACCGTGTTTTGTTGTAAAATCCTGGCTTCTTTGGCAGTCGCGGACGCCATTTTGAAGAGTGCTAATGTGGCGAACTTTTTTTTAAATCCAGACGCGTCACGTAGGCCGCTGAGAAACATCCACAAGTTCAGTTCACCCTCCATGTTAAAAAGTCTTCGTCTGACTCTTCGAAAACAAGCAATAAGGCTCCAGAGTAACACACTGGCTGCTAACTGCTATAGAGAGAGCACACACCAAGAGACTGAGGGGGACGCTTTTTTGTGACGGACCACATCCGGCGCTGCTCGTAAATACGTTATTTCGTTTTTACTGATAGATAATTAGTTATTAGCGGTACTGCATTTTAAATAAAAATAGCACAAACCCGCTTATGAATTATAAAACTTAGTCAATCCGCTGTAAAGCTAACAGATTATTTAGCTACGCTAAAAGCGGATTAGCGCAATAGCGCTACCTAGCGGTGGAAGGCCCACCACTGGGTAAGTCCTTAGTGAGTTAAATATGTAAACATAAACTAAATTCTGTAATTGGCTACAATAATAATTGTTTCTTTAAACTTAAAATACAATTCCATTCTTACTATCTAAAACATTTGTATTTACTGGCAAAAAACAACAATAACAAATAATAAACAAATTATTTCATTCTTCAGTGAAAATAAATAATCACTCATTATGATTAGGGGTTAGTTTTAATTAGTAAGTTTTCTTAATTAGTATGATCATTGTAAGTGAGTAGCAGGAGACGTTTTATACTTACTTAAAAAATACTTTACCTTTTTCATAGTCTGTAAAAAAAGTCTAAACATACGTGCAACAAAATAGAAAAGTACAAATAACATACATACAGACATACAGTGCTGTAGAAATAAAGAATTTACAATACAAACATGTGGTTCATGAGCTCAAAATAAGTCCAGTCTAGTCAGAGTCAGTCGTGTTTAAAAATATAGAACCACCACATTTCAAATCAACCTTTTGAATAGATCCAAACTCCAGGGCGTCCCCCATCTTTTTTCTTTTTGGATCTGTTAAAAATAAATACCTGTTTATTAAACGACATATACAGTACCTGTTTATTAAACAACATATACAAAAGCAATGTGGTTTGTTGGTACATCTGATTTATCCTATAGTACAACGTGCCAATTTTCATTCTTCTTAAATGATCCTTTAAATGGCTATGCTGTTGAATATAAAAATCTAAGAAGTTATTTTTGTATAACTGATGACCTAATCAATGTATGAGCTGTTTCCCTTTTATGAGCCATTATTAGTGTTATTAGTGATGTATTCTTAATTATTATTAGTTATTTTTAGGAACACTTTCCAAAATTCCCTATTTGAAACTTGTTCCTGTTTCACCTATGTTTTTATGGGTTATAATATACTAAAACACAGTCTGAGTAAAGGTTTTAGACATGTATATATATAAACAATCTAAGATTTGAAAGCTTAAAGCTATAAAAAAAATTCTAACAATGTTTTAACCAATCCCTTTGTGGCAAACCAGACCAACCAAAATGCACTCGTCAAGGACAACTGTTTTCCTTTCTTCAGCTCCATAAAACATTGTATGAATGTCTGTGGAGACACAAATTTAATCTGCAAAAACAAAAAATATAAATATTAACTTGTTTCAGGGTTATGAGCTGGGATTATTATCCCTGTTTCATCAAGGAGTTACAGGAACCGGAAAAATAAGTTGTCAGACCCACATAAGTACAGTATAAACTACAAATTTTGTGGCCTAATAGTCTAGCAAGCCCTAACATGAGCATATGTGTTTCATTAAAGAAAATTAATCATAGCAGACTGTAGATTTGAAACACAATATTAGGGTTATTGACAACTCCTCACAGATCCATTTGGGGGCATGACCTTTTGCTGGACAGTTGGCGTGGGTGACTTCAGGACATGTTCTCTTTGTCTTGTTGGAGAACCTGTTCAGACTCTTCTTGTTCCAGCATCCAGTGAGATTTTCTTGTTTTTGGGTGCTAAATTTTTCATCGTCCAGGATCCTTCACATCCGGACCACATATTCTGGCCATTTGTGTTTGATGACCTTGTTCTGACAGTTCTTTGACAAATGCTTTGCCTTTGCTTTGCTGAAAGTCTTTGTGGACAGTCTTTTGCTCGTCCAGCACCGCCCTCGTTCAGTGCCTTTGTTTTTAAGCCCCTCAAATGTTTATTTTGAGCAGGGCTCCATATGAGTCCAACCATGGTGTTCTCGGTGAAGTCACATTGAGCCAGTTCTGGACATGCCCTTAATATTAAATCTGATCCGATCCAATCAACAACCACAGTAGCTGTGATTAAAAAAATCAGACGTTGCATGTGTTTTTGACATGGTCCTATCTTAAATGCATGTACTACTAACTATGTGTTCTGCTAAGTGTCGTGAGATCCATCAGACTTACTCTTCCCGCTCCACCAACACTATGAGGCTGCTTCTAAAAGAGTGAAAAAATAGAAAAATTTAAAAATCCTTAACAAACCAGGTTCAAAGTAATCATGTGTTAGCAAGTTCTAAAAGCATTTACCTTGAATAGAGTCACCTCTGAAATCCTGGTTTGCACAATGGAATTTAAAATGTTCATTTACATAAAAGCGAATCCTTCGACAGAGGCATCATTTTAATCTGATCTGTACAACAGATCTAAAATCATTAATTTACGTATGAGTGAAATTGTCAATTTAACATGAAACCAGAAATATTGTAGCCCAATTATATTTCAGAAAATATCATGCACTGTTTTCTAGGACCACCTTGCAAGCATAAATGATAATTAGCCAATTCATTGAGTTCCCTTATCAGTTGGTCTCTCGGTACAACATACTTGCTATGGGAATTGCACCCCCGCACAATTAGCTGAAGGAATACAATCACGCCTTTACGGCTAGGGGGTCAGCGTTGCGCCAGAGGCCCCGTCCACTGGGTATTTAAGCGGCTGACACCCGTCCATCTTTCTCTTATTTGCCCTTTACCTCGCTTGACACCTGAACTTTGTGGGACTTCTCTGTTGTCGCATCGCTCGACTGAGGTGTGCTTGCTCCCTACACTGAGCGTACAGAGAAATTATCCTACGTACTGGGCTGGCGAAAGCTAGTACAACGTTTTTCTACTTACCTCGAAGTTTTCTTCTCTTTCCGCAGCTGCTTCGCTCGACGGCGCTAACTGCGTCACAACCCCCTGCTAATCATTAGCAAGCTAACCAACAAAAGCAAGACAACGGAGAAGACGACTTCGAACAAAAGAAAACTAGGACCGCTTCTCGTCTCCGGACATGGCTCCCGAGAAGGGAAAACGGAGGACAAAGAAGAAGAAAACCAACAGGATGACGAGCCCTCGCTCGTGCCCATGCCCCAGCGGATACGGCTACTCCTTTTCGGCGACAGACACCCACGAGGCCTGTCCTGTCTGCCTAGGGATCCTGCACGCGAGGAAAGTGCTGGAAGTCCCCGACTCCTGCTACCACTGCCGTCGAATGTCTGCGATAATGAGGAAACAGCGTGGACGCGTTTGCTAAATCCATGGCTAAGGCCGTGGCACTGAAGGTCGCACGTCGCACGAAGCTGCTCGCTCCCAAACCGGAGCTCGAGAACGTGGACCTGGAATGCAGCGGTCGAGTCGGAGCGGACAATGTGTCAGACTCCTCAGTTGCCGTTAAGGACTCGACGCCTGAAGTATCTGACCAAGACGTCGAATACGGTTACAGAGGAGAACGTGTGGATTCCTCCCAGAACCTAGCGCAAATCCTACCAGAACCGGACTTGTCGGTCCCTGCTTTGACCTGTGCCATAGGGCAGCGGATGCCCTGCAGGTCACGTGGCCAGACCCCACGCCTCGCCAACAGGCTACGAGGCTGGCGGGAAACTACTTCTATGCGAAGCAGCCGACAACGTCCCAAAAAATGCCAATTTTTCCGGACTTCCTCATGGAGCTCAAACGCTCCTGGGCGGAACCCGGAGCTCCCATCACACTGCCACTATCCCGACTCCTGGATGTCGCGGGAATGGAGACAGTGGGCCTCGCCAGCGCACCCCTGATAGAGGAAACTCTGGCGGCTCACCTGGCCCCCGCAGCCACGGGGACAAAACCAACGCTACCCAGTAAGGCTTGCCACGCTTCGGAGAAACAACTTGAGAAGTGCTACAGTGCTCAGGGCCTCACCGCTCGCACTATGAATGCGTCGACCATGGTACAGGCGTACTTGGCAGAAAAATTGCAGGATATCCAGGTAACAAAAGATGAGCATGCCGCAATGGAGGCCATGGAGGAGGCCCGCAGTGCCTCTGACCTCGTGCTCCACATTATGGAGACAATAGCCATTTCCCAAGGCAAAGCAATGGCGGAAATTGTTGTCGCCCAACGCCATCTTTGGCTAACATTGTCGGACCTCCCGGAAAACCAGAGGTCCACTTTCCTCCAACACCCAATCGAGTCGAAGGGACTCTTCGGGGAAGCCCTGGAACGTGTCCAGGCCTGATTACAACAAAGGCGCAAACAGGCGGAAGCCCTCCGAGAAGGGTTGCTGAGGAAAAGTTTTGCACCCCCAAAGGAAGACATGCGTGGCCTTCCATGGAAGAGACCCGTTGGTGACAGTGAAAATTTCTAGTACCGGCCGAGGGCCTCTTCAGTGACTCCGTGTGGAAAGCAGATTCGGACCTGATGAAGCAGGACAAACTGATAATTTTACAGGTTTCCCCGCCCACGTGGTACGGGAACCTAACTTTTTGAGCCCAGTCTCTCCTTGTAAAATACTATGAGGAGCTGATGACATGTGCGTGCGCACCAACCATGACTCGCATACTGCATATGTAAACAAAACAAACACTGTTTCAGGCATGTACAAAAATAAAAGTACCAAAGCACAAACTACTTTGGTTCTTGACTCGAGTCCCATTTTTACAAAACACAAACCATGTGGTCAAACTATGAACCACGGAAGGATACACGAGCTCTGCCAGAGACGGTCAGATCTCGTGATATCTTATGTGGGGACGACCAGCCTGCTCGAGAGAGCGCGAGAGGGGTCAAAGGTCACCTCTCCAGTGCATAAACACGAAGAGCAGCAATTCAACATGCCATCCAGGCTCAGCGCACAGGCGTAGGCATGGAAGGCGTGTCTACCAAATAATTGGGTCATGACAACAATATGTCACGGGCTCAGGTTGTAGTTCACAAAAAGACCGCCCCACTTCACAGGGGTACTGCAATCTAAGATTAACCCTACATGTGCACACGTGCTAAGGGAGGAAGTTTTGACAATGCTGCAAAAGGGAGTGATTAGTTTGGTCCCAGAATGCAAACTACGCTCTGGCCTCTACAGCAAATACTTCCTGGTACCCAAAAAGGACCATTCCCTGAGACCAATTCTAGATCTCAGGACTCTCAACAAGAGGATTAAAACAATTAAGTTCAAGATGCTTACACTGCGGCAAGTTCTCTAATCTGTGAGACCAGGAGACTACGCTTGTACAATGGATTTAAAAGATGCCTATTTCTACATAGGCGTGTGGAGGAAACATAGGAAGTTCCTCTGCTTTGCGTTCGAAGGGAAGGCTTATGAATTCAAAGCCTTACCCTTTGGTTTAAAGATTGCTCCTTGTACATTTACTAAATGTTTGGATGTGGCCCTGACCCCCCTTAGGAATCAAGGACTCAGTGTCATGAATTACTTGGATTACCTGCTGATTCTGGCTGGAAGCAGAATGCAGGCCCAATCACACTCCTATAGGGTGATCTCTCACCTGGAGTCCCTCGGTTTTGTCATAAACCTACAAAAAAGCTATCTGACTCCTTCACGGGTTACCATATTTTTGGGAGTACAGATCGACACTGTCCGGTACAGAGCATGGCTCTCGAAGGAACGAGTTTCTTCCATTTGCCGTTGCCTGGAAAGATTTGAACCAGACCATCGGGTCACTGTGAAGAACTACCAATGCCTTTTAGGCCTCTTGGCAGCAGCCATTCCCTGTGTGCCACACGCATTACTGAAAATGCGGGTCATACAAGTTTGGCTAAACCAACAGACGCAACCTGACCTGAATAATCAAGTAGGAAAGGTTAGGATAGATTCAGAGTCCGGTTCTGTGAGGTGCGGAGGTGTTATGAGCTGCTGCTGAGGAAAAACTTCAAGCCTGTGCGTGAGTATGATTATAAATCATTGGTAAGTCCATATTTATTTAAATAAAACTAGATAATTAAATGTAAGGTCATTAAAAAATATATACTAACATTTAATAACGATTTATTTGCTTCACTGAACAAAACTGGACGGGGAGACTTTGGAGAGCCTTGAATTGTTTGTAGACGATTATTTTGAAAAGCTAGTCATGAGCAAACTCAGCACATCCGGCGCTGCTAGCGAATTAGCCCCGTTAGCTAAACGACACCGAGAGGGTAGCTCAGATAGTTCTTCGGAAGCGTCCGCGGATAATTCGGGCTTCACGGCTATACTTGAGTCAATCGACAAGAAGTTATCTAGCTTGGACGCTCGGTTAGCGTTAGTGGAGCTACTACACAAGGAATTCCAGAGCCTGAGAGAATCGCTCGAGTTCAGTCAACAACAGGTAGAATCTCTCGCTAAAGAAAATAAAGAGTTGAAGGGGACAGTGAAAAAAATAACAGATCAGGTGACGCAGCTTTCTGGCGATAATAAGAAGATTAAGGAATCAATTTTAGATATTCAAGCCAGAAGCATGAGAGAAAATCTAGTGTTTTCTGGAATTCAGGAGCTAGCGGAAGAGGATCCTGAAGCCTCGGTTCGGGCATTCATTCAGAACCAGCTAAAGTTGCCGAGTGAAACAGTTAAATCGATCACTTTTCATCGAGTTCACCGCCTGGGAGGTAAAAAACCTGAGAATACTAGGCCACGGCCAATAATAGCTAAATTCGAACATTTCAAACAAAAAGAACAGGTTAAAAGCCGAGGTAGGGAACTGCGTGGCACACATTTTAGCATAAATGATCAATTCCCTGTAGAAATTCTGAATAGAAGGCGCGTTCTGTACCCGATAAGAAAGAAAAATATAAGTGAAGGAAGAAGAGCTAACATCTCTGTGGATAAACTCTACATAAACGGTCAGCTGTTTAGAGATCCAGAAGCTACTCCTTGGCTTTATTAGACAATCAAGGTAAGAAATGTTTTGGTTGCTAATATTAATTAATATTATTATATATAGTATTTATTAATATTACTTACCAGATATATTTAATTTTTTCTTTCA
This sequence comes from Garcialebias charrua, assembly GCA_038048925.1. Classification (NCBI taxonomy): domain Eukaryota; kingdom Metazoa; phylum Chordata; class Actinopteri; order Cyprinodontiformes; family Rivulidae; genus Garcialebias; species Garcialebias charrua. The sequence goes on from JBBPBX010077354.1 coordinate 10,077, forward strand.
GCACAGCTCGGTGGTGGGACACACTCAGTTAGTGGTGGTACACAAGGTGGAATGACACTTGAGGTGGTAAGAGGGTTCTTTTGTTGTTTTTCCTTATCTGAGTTATGTTTTCATGTATATCATTCCTTTTTGTTTTTCTGTCTCTATTTTTCTATCTTAACAATTATCGGAGCACAAGCACAAGGGTTCACATACGTCTATATATATTCATACATTTACTTCATAAATGAAAACTTCCCTGATTCATTAAAAAAAAGAAGAGCACTTACTCTATTTAAAAATAATATATAATTAATCATTAAAGGGATATGTATTTGTCTGGATCTATTAGTATCTTTTATATTAGTGACATTGGGTGTGGTTTAGCTATATTATCATTAGCACAGGTATGGGTACCTTAGGGTTTGTCACATGGAACATTAATGGAGCCGGTAGCCAAAGTAAAAAATATAGGATTTTTAACCAGATTAAAAGACTAAAGGCAGATGTTGTATTGCTCCAAGAAATTCATAAATTGGCCTCAACTGTGGATGAGCTAAAGTCTTTTGAGTTTCCTAATGTATTTTCAGCCTGTTATAATTCAAGACAAAGAGGGGTAGCAATTTTAATACATAAAAACGTTAACTTCAAAGTATTAGATCAGGTTATAGACTCACAAGGTAGATATATAATATTAAAGTTATCAATATCTGGACAAAATTATTGCATAGTTAGCATTTATGGGCCGAATGTAGATGACGCTGCTTTTTTTCACGACTTTTTTTCCACTCTATCAAATCACATGGATTCCTCATTAGTAATGGGAGGTGATCTCAACTTTGGTTTCGATGACAAATTAGACAGACTGAATGCAGTGGGAGCTCAACGCAGTTGGCAATCTATAAATATAGTTAAACAGTATATGAATGATTATGGACTCTGCGATGCATGGCGTACTTTTCACCCTGATAGCAAAGAATATTCTTTCTTTTCACATGTGCATCACTCATATTCTCGTCTTGATTATTTCATAGTAAGCAATTCATTGCTGACCAATATTTCAGACACTAAGATACACACTATTGCTGTCAGCGATCATGCACCAGTTACTCTAAATTTAGATAATAAAAAAGAAACAACAAAAAATATAAATTGGAGATTAAATACATCACTGCTTCAAGAGGAAGAATTTTTGCAATACTTTAAAAAAGAATGGACATCATATTTAGAGTTTAATGACTTGCCAGGAACTTCAGCATGTACACTTTGGGAGGCTGGGAAAACAGTCATGAGAGGTAAAATAATATCCTATTCAACAAATAAAAAGAAAAAAGAAAATAAACGTATTGAGGAATTAGAGAAATCCATTAAACTATTAGAAGGTCTACAAGGAGAGGAAACACAGCAAAAGCTACGCAAATTAAAATTAGAACTAAATGAATATATTGATAAGAAAAATAAATTCTTGATACAAAGACTTAGATTAGATAATTTTGAATACGGTAATAAATCTGGGAACTTTTTAGCTAATCAACTCAAATTAAACAAAGAAAAAACATCTATATATGGTATTAAAGATAAAAATGGAAATATAATTCATGATGAGGGAAAAATAAACAAGGTTTTTAAAGACTTCTATAAAACTCTATACACTCCACAAATAAATCCATCTAATCAAGATATTAATGAATTCTTGGAGAAAGTAACACTTCCAAAACTAGATATTAGTCAGTCATCAAAACTAGACTCACCATTAACATCAGATGAGCTCCATGAAGCAATTAAAAGCATGCCTAATAAGAAATCTCCAGGTCCTGATGGCTATCCGGTGGAATTCTATAAAGAATTCTGGGATATACTGGAACCGATATTCTATAGAGTGCTACTTGAGTCAGAAGGAAATGGCAGGCTACCAACACATATGAATTCAGCCAACATTAGTCTCTTATTAAAATCAGGCAAAGATCCAGTATTACCTACCAGTTATCGTCCAATCTCTCTTATTAATGTTGATGTTAAAATAATTTGTAAAGTCTTATCAAAAAGACTAGAGAAGATAACTCCTGTTATTATACATCCAGACCAAACCGGATTCATAAAAGGAAGACACTCGAACACAAACACTCGCAGATTATATAATGTAATAGAGTATTCGTATTTTAAAAATATTGAAACAGCTATTTTTTCTTTAGATGCTGAAAAAGCATTCGATAGAGTAAATTGGAATTTCTTATTTGCTACATTAAATAAATTTGGCTTCGGGAATTACTTCATTAATTGGTTAAAAATATTATATAACTCACCAACAGCGTGCGTCAGGACAAATAATCAATTATCTTCAAGCTTCTGTTTACAGAGGGGCACCAGGCAAGGTTGCCCACTTTCACCAGCATTATTTGCTATTTTTATTGAACCTTTAGCAGCAGCAATAAGGCAAAGTGCGGATATTAAAGGCATAAAGGGTAGAAACATAGAACATAAAATTAGTCTTTATGCTGACGATGTTTTGCTTTTTCTTGAGAACTCAGGAAACTCAATATCTAATGTTATAAAGTTAATAAACTCATTTTCAAAAGTTTCTGATTATTCTATAAACTGGACAAAATCTACAGTTCTTCCAATAAATTGCATGTTTAATAATTCTCTTAATGAAAGACTACAATCAGGTAACATTAAATATTTAGGTGTTAATATCTCTCCTAAATTGGAGGATTTAATAAAATTAAATCATATCCCACTATTAAAGAAAATTGAAGACGATCTTACTAGATGGAGATCTCTACCCATATCACTTATGGGAAGAGTTGCCTCAGTAAAAATGATGGTGCTGCCGAGAATAAATTATTTATTCTCAATGATTCCAAATAAACCTTCAACTGAATGGTTTAAGTCCCTGGACTCTTCTATTTCTAAATTCCTTTGGAAAAATAAAACTCCACGTATTAGTTTAAAAACATTACAGAAATCTAAAGATACCGGAGGATTAGAACTTCCAAACTTTTATTACTACTATTTAGCCAACAGGTTACAATATATATCAAAGTGGTTAAAACCGAAAGCACTAGATGAAACTTGGATAGATATAGAACAAACTTTATGTAATAATATTAGGATTTCAGATCTACCATTTATCAGTACAGATTTAAAAAGACATGTCTGCTTTAAGAGCATCAATATTAGCTCATCTCTGACAGCATGGTGGGAGTATCTGAAAATGACAAAGTCTTCACTATTCCCATGTAGACATACACCTCTCTGGAACAATCCTGACATTCAACAAGAAAATAATATGTTAAATTTCACAGGTTGGAGAATAAAAGGTATTGAATGTCTAGAACACATATTTGAGGGTATAGACTTTATTCCATTTAATAAATTAATAATACAATATGACATTGATAATAAATATTTCCTACAATACCAACAAATTAAGTCAATTGTAAAAAAGAAATTTAAGCTTAATAAAACATTGTTGGAAACACCAACATGTGTGTTAGAGTTTATTAATTTTCAACCACCCAAATTATTATCTAAAATATACAAAAAATTGTCTAGAATCGATGACTCGATAGCACTACCTGTTGAAAAATGGGAGTCAGATTTATCAATCAACTTTGAACAAAAAATTTGGTCTCAAGTATGTTCAAATACTTTTAAATTGACTAGAATCTCCAATTTACAATTAATACAATATAAGGTTCTCTATAGAGTACATTATACAGGTCAGCGAATGTTTAAGATGGGCTTTACACCATCTAACAAGTGCTCACAATGCATAAGTAACACACCTGATGATTATATTCACGCGCTCTGGTTCTGTCCACCCGTTCAGAGGTTCTGGGTACAGGTATGTGAAGACTTGTCTAAATGTTTGAAATTTAATATCCCACTCTCTCCATCTGTTTGCTTATTGGGTATCTTTGAAGATGTTATACTAGAAAAAAATACATCCTATATGCTTTTCACTGCCTTATGCATCGCAAAGAAAACCATACTCGTAAATTGGAAAAATAAAAAAAATCTTAGCATTAATCAGTATAAAAATCTCCTGTTAGATCATATTAGTCTTGAAACAGCATCTGCCGACACATTGGATCAATCTATTTGGCATTCTTTGATCGGCTCCGTTACGTAGTGAGGGTGGGGGGTCTGGGTTGTGGCCTTGTGGGGCATTGGGACTGGAGGGGGGGAGGTTGGGGTTTGGGGCGCCGGGGGGTTGGGGCTGCTTGGGCGGGGAGGACCTTGTCTTCGACCTGGGGAGGACCGGGGGGGTTCTGGGGGATATCTGCTAGGGACGGCATGCGGGCCCTCGGGTGGTCGGTGGCGGCGGTCATGGGTCGCCGGTCGGTGACCCGGCTGTGCTGGGGTGGTTTCGGGGCGGGTGCCGGAGGCTTGGGACTCTGGGGGCGTGTCGTCCCCGGGCTTGGGCCTGGTGGGGGTCGGGGGTCTTGGGCTCTGGCGGGCGGGTCGCCGGGCTATGGGCTGGCTGGCGCTCTGGTGCCCGGCTCTGGCCGGGGGCTCTCGGCTCGCTGGTGGGTTGGGGTTCATATGCTGGGGGGTGGGTGTCTGGGGGCGTGACTGGTGGCCAATGGGAGGGGGCGGGCAAACCCAGCCTGGGTGTCTAATGTGTTATGTGTTCTGAAAGTTGTAAATATGAAGGGTGGGTATAGTATTTCTTCTGGGGTGGGGATTAAGTGGATGCCCTTGATGATGGTCTTGGACATGCTTGGCCGGTGTGCGGGCCCTGGTTGGGGCCTGTTCTTGGTGCTTCCTGGCTCTGTCGGCGGTTGGGCGGGCGCTCTTGGCCGTGTCGTCCATGTGGGATTTTGTGTCTTCTTGGACGGCGGGCTGACTGCGGTTCGCAGGGGTCACGGCGGCCCTGGTGGGTGTGGGCTGTTGGTTCTGCTGTTGGCGGCCCTCGGGGCCGTGTCCTCTCTGGTCTTGGCTCAATGGCCTGGCGGTCGGAGAGGTGTTTCTTTTTCCTCGCTCCTTGGGTGGACCTTGGCGAGCTGGGGGGGTACGCAGGGTCAGCGGGGGAGCTGACTCGCTGTGGGAGCACTGTTCCTGCAGATATTTTTCTCCCCATCCCTCAACACGCACCTCCGCCCTCTTCATCTTAAATTAATACATGTAGGGAATTTGAGTCTCGGGTGTGCTGCGATGGTTCTACATCTCTGTTGTTCAGAACACCTGGGACTCAATTTTATTTACACTTTAGACATTCATTCATAAACTTCTTCATAAAAGTCACATATAGGGAATGGATTGAGTACTATGGCTATGGGTGGCGGGATGACACCAATCTCACCCCCATGCCTATGCTCACTCAACATTATGCATTTAGACAATTAGGGCTTGGGTTAGAGTTGGAGTGGAGGGGAAACTGGTATAATGCCAGCCTTTGCTCCTTCTCTTTCCTTTTTAAGTACACTTTAGAACAACACTCACCAACAGTACATTTGGGGACGGGGGTGTGTGTGTCGGGGTCTTGATTTGTTAATTTCAATTTTATTTATTTATGTATTTATTTATATATATATATTATTTATTTATTTTTCTCTTACCCCCCTGGTTGCCTGGCGGACATTCTGGGGGTGGGCCGTCAGGGGTTGTGCTGGGGTGTGGGGGGGTTCGGGGCCTGCGGGGTTGACGCGGGCGGGACTGGCAGTGCGCTCCCCCTGGGGCTGCTTGGGCTCGAGTGTCCTGTCCTGTCCTGTCGGCGGGGCGTGGGGTGGGCCGGATCTTGGATGTCTGCTACTCTCCACCCCAGAATGAATGGGCCTACCTCCTGGGTTTGGATGTGGGCTGCCCCATGTAGGGAGCAGGTACATGTCTTGGACCTGGGGGGTATAGAGTGTGCATCGGGATTATGAATGGAGCGTGTCGTTACTGTTTGTCTTTCTATGTCTGAGGGTGAGGATGAGGGTGGGTCTGAATGAGTGTATCTGTGTATGAATGTTTAAGTGTCAGGCTGGGACTTGGACTGCCCCCTCTCTGATACTTCTGAGGCTACCTAGGGTCGCACTCCTGCCACGTGGCCCCCTGGTGGGTGTTCCTCTGCCCGCGGGCGTGCTTGGGACCCTCACTATCTGGGGCTGGGCGCTTGGGCGTTTGTCGGCTCGGCCTGGTGGCTGCCTGGTGGGGCTCGGGTCCTCTGGTCCTGTCGGGTCTGGACCTGAGGGGTGGGCGTCCCCGGTGCCCGAGCATCGGCGACCGGCCCTGGGGCTACATCGGTGCAGCGGGCTCCGGCGGGGGCCTGTGTATTTGTCGCTGTTGACCCCGGGGGGTCATTGTGTGTGGTCCCTGGTGGGGTTCGTCCGGTTCTTCCCCTTGGTCGGATCTGGGGAGTTGACGAGTGGCTCGTCCTGTTCGGGTGGTCCTGGGGACTCTGGGCTCGGGGTCCTTCCTGGGGTCTTGGGCTCTGATCGCCCTTTCGTCTGTCTCGGGCTTTGGAGGGACAGATCTCTGATGCTTCACATTCGCTACTAAATGTTCTATTGGAGGAACCTTATTCACTTATGCATGCTCACAACCACACACAAATGGATGTAGGGATGTATATGTAGATATATGTAGATGGGTATATAAATGAATATAAATATATATGTATGTATACTGTATATATACTTGTAGGTATGGGTATGTTTATATATAGAAATCTAATGCAAGGTCATGAATATTATCAGTCTTTATGCTTGTATGTTTTGTTGCTGTGCTCTGTCATGTGCTTTGCAGGATTGTGGACGGAGGTTTGGTGTGTTTGCCTTGTGCTCTTTTTGTGGATAATTGTTGTTTTGTTGTCTCACTTTCTCTTTTCTTTCTTTCTCTCTATATAAAAA
>JBBPBX010077355.1:0-16893 GCA_038048925.1 Garcialebias charrua
GTGTCCCTGTGATGGACTGGTGACTTGTAAATGTGTCCCTGTGATGGACTGGAGACTTGTCCACGTGTCCCTGTGATGGACTGGAGACTTGTCCATGTGTCCCTGTGATGGACTGGAGACCTGTCCATGTGTCCTGTGATGGACTGGAGACGTTCACGTGTCCCTGTGATAGACTGGAGACTTGTCCATATGTCCTTGTGATGGACTGGAGACTTGTCCATATGTCCTTGTGATGGACTGGAGACTTGTCCATATGTCCTTGTGATGGACTGGAGACTTGTCCACATGTCCCTGTGATGGACTGGAGACTTGTCCATATGTCCTTGTGATGGACTGGTGACTTGTGTAGGTGTCCCTGTGATGGACTGGTGACTTGTCCACGTGTCCCTGTGATGGACTGGAGACTTGTCCATATGTCCTTGTGATGGACTGGAGACTTGTCCACGTGTCCCTGTGATGGACTGGAGACCTGTCCATGTGTCCTATGATGGACTGGAGACGTTCACGTGTCCCTGTGATAGACTGGAGACTTGTCCATATGTCCCTGTGATGAACTGGAGACTTGTGCAGGTGTCCATGTGATGGACTGGAAACTTGTCCACGTGTCCCTGTGATGGACTGGAGACTTGTCCATGTGTCCCTGTGATGGACTGGAGACCTGTCCATGTGTCCTGTGATGGACTGGAGACGTTCACGTGTCCCTGTGATAGACTGGAGACTTGTCCATATGTCCTTGTGATGGACTGGAGACTTGTCCATATGTCCTTGTGATGGACTGGAGACTTGTCCATATGTCCTTGTGATAGACTGGAGACCTGTCCAGGTGTCCCTGTGATGGACTGGTGACTTGTGTAGGTGTCCCTGTGATGGACTGGTGACTTGTCCACGTGTCCTTGTGACATACTAGAGACCTGTCCAGGTGTCCCTGTGATGGACTGGAGACTTTTCCATGTGTCCCTGTGATAGAATGGAGAGCTATCCATGTGTCCCTGTGATGGACTGGAGACATTCACGTGTCCCTGTGATAGACTTGCTGGAGACTTGTCCATATGTCCTTGTGATGGACTGGAGACTTGTCCACGTGTCCCTGTGATGGACTGGAAACTTGTAAATGTGTCCCTGTGATGGACTAGAGACTTATCCACGTGTCCCTGTGATGGACTGGTGACTTGTAAATGTGTCCCTGTGATGGACTGGAGACTTGTCCACGTGTCCCTGTGATAGACTGGAGACTTGTCCATGTATCCCTGTGATGGACTGGAGACCTGTCCAGGTGTCCCTGTGATGGACTGGAGACTTTTCCATGTGTCCCTGTGATAGACTGGAGAGCTGTCCACGTGTCCCTGTGATAGACTGGAGACTTGTCCATGTGTCCCTGTGATGGACTGGAGACCTGTCCAGGTGTCCCTGTGATGGACTGGAGACTTTTCCATGTGTCCCTGTGATAGACTGGAGAGCTGTCCATGTGTCCCTGTGATGGACTGGAGACATTCACGTGTCCCTGTGATAGACTGGCTGGAGACTTGTCCATATGTCCTTGTGATGGACTGAAGACTTGTCCACGTGTCCCTGTGATGGACTGGAAACTTGTAAATGTGTCCCTGTGATGGACTAGAGACTTATCCACGTGTCCCTGTGATGGACTGGTGACTTGTAAATGTGTCCCTGTGATGGACTGGAGACTTGTCCACGTGTCCCTGTGATGGACTGGAGACTTGTCCATGTGTCCCTGTGATGGACTGGAGACTTGTCCAGTGTCCCTGTGATGGACTGGAGACTTGTCCATATGTCCTTGTGATGGACTGGAGACTTGTCCATATGTCCTTGTGATGGACTGGAGACTTGTCCATATGTCCTTGTGATGGACTGGAGACTTGTCCACATGTCCCTGTGATGGACTGGAGACTTGTCCATATGTCCTTGTGATGGACTGGTGACTTGTGTAGGTGTCCCTGTGATGGACTGGTGACTTGTCCACGTGTCCCTGTGATGGACTGGAGACTTGTCCATATGTCCTTGTGATGGACTGGAGACTTGTCCACGTGTCCCTGTGATGGACTGGAGACCTGTCCATGTGTCCTATGATGGACTGGAGACGTTCACGTGTCCCTGTGATAGACTGGAGACTTGTCCATATGTCCCTGTGATGAACTGGAGACTTGTGCAGGTGTCCATGTGATGGACTGGAAACTTGTCCACGTGTCCCTGTGATGGACTGGAGACTTGTCCATGTGTCCCTGTGATGGACTGGAGACCTGTCCATGTGTCCTGTGATGGACTGGAGACGTTCACGTGTCCCTGTGATAGACTGGAGACTTGTCCATATGTCCTTGTGATGGACTGGAGACTTGTCCATATGTCCTTGTGATGGACTGGAGACTTGTCCATATGTCCTTGTGATAGACTGGAGACCTGTCCAGGTGTCCCTGTGATGGACTGGTGACTTGTGTAGGTGTCCCTGTGATGGACTGGTGACTTGTCCACGTGTCCTTGTGACATACTAGAGACCTGTCCAGGTGTCCCTGTGATGGACTGGAGACTTTTCCATGTGTCCCTGTGATAGAATGGAGAGCTATCCATGTGTCCCTGTGATGGACTGGAGACATTCACGTGTCCCTGTGATAGACTTGCTGGAGACTTGTCCATATGTCCTTGTGATGGACTGGAGACTTGTCCACGTGTCCCTGTGATGGACTGGAAACTTGTAAATGTGTCCCTGTGATGGACTAGAGACTTATCCACGTGTCCCTGTGATGGACTGGTGACTTGTAAATGTGTCCCTGTGATGGACTGGAGACTTGTCCACGTGTCCCTGTGATAGACTGGAGACTTGTCCATGTATCCCTGTGATGGACTGGAGACCTGTCCAGGTGTCCCTGTGATGGACTGGAGACTTTTCCATGTGTCCCTGTGATAGACTGGAGAGCTGTCCACGTGTCCCTGTGATAGACTGGAGACTTGTCCATGTGTCCCTGTGATGGACTGGAGACCTGTCCAGGTGTCCCTGTGATGGACTGGAGACTTTTCCATGTGTCCCTGTGATAGACTGGAGAGCTGTCCATGTGTCCCTGTGATGGACTGGAGACATTCACGTGTCCCTGTGATAGACTGGCTGGAGACTTGTCCATATGTCCTTGTGATGGACTGAAGACTTGTCCACGTGTCCCTGTGATGGACTGGAAACTTGTAAATGTGTCCCTGTGATGGACTAGAGACTTATCCACGTGTCCCTGTGATGGACTGGTGACTTGTAAATGTGTCCCTGTGATGGACTGGAGACTTGTCCACGTGTCCCTGTGATGGACTGGAGACTTGTCCATGTGTCCCTGTGATGGACTGGAGACCTGTCCATGTGTCCTGTGATGGACTGGAGACGTTCACGTGTCCCTGTGATAGACTGGAGACTTGTCCATATGTCCTTGTGATGGACTGGAGACTTGTCCATATGTCCTTGTGATGGACTGGAGACTTGTCCATATGTCCTTGTGATGGACTGGAGACTTGTCCACATGTCCCTGTGATGGACTGGAGACTTGTCCATATGTCCTTGTGATGGACTGGTGACTTGTGTAGGTGTCCCTGTGATGGACTGGTGACTTGTCCACGTGTCCCTGTGATGGACTGGAGACTTGTCCATATGTCCTTGTGATGGACTGGAGACTTGTCCACGTGTCCCTGTGATGGACTGGAGACCTGTCCATGTGTCCTATGATGGACTGGAGACGTTCACGTGTCCCTGTGATAGACTGGAGACTTGTCCATATGTCCCTGTGATGAACTGGAGACTTGTGCAGGTGTCCATGTGATGGACTGGAAACTTGTCCACGTGTCCCTGTGATGGACTAGAGACTTGTCCACGTGTCCCTGTGATGTACTGGTGGCTTGTCCAGCTGTCCCTGTGATGGACTGGAGACCTTTCCAGGTGTCCCTGTGATGGACTGGTGACTTGTCCACGTGTCCCTGTGATGGACTGGAGACTTGTCCTTGTGATTGTTGGATATGTGCACCGGCGACCCCCGTGACCCAAAATGGAAGAAACGGGTAAAGATAATGAATGGATGTAGCAAATGGGCAATGTTTAGGCTGATGGTCCTCCTTGATCATGTGAGCAACTGGTTTTGGCTGTCATCATAAAGTCTTTATTTATAAGACTGAGCTGAATACAGTATCTCAGACTAAGGAAGTCTTTCATCCGAAAGACTTCCTCAGTCTGAGATGCATTCAGCTCAGTCTTATAAATAAAGACTTCCTGATGACAGCCAAAACCAGTTGCTCACATGATCAATGAGGACCATCAGCCTAATCATGTGATCATATGAGCAGCTGGTTTTGGCTGTCATCAGCAAACTGTTTGATCCACTTTGAGAGGGTGCTATTTATGAGACTGAGCTGAATGTAGCACCTCAGACTGAGGAAGTCTTTATAAGACTGAGCTGAATACAGCATCTCAGACTGAGGAAGTCTTTCGTCGCTCGTAAGTCGGGGATCACCTGTACTTTACAGTGTGTTGTGATGAACCTTGTAAATAAAGTAAATTTTGTTTTAGAAATATGTTCAGGTTTATAATGTTAATGTTTTATAATATGTAAATATGTCATCTCAGAAGTCTTTCATCGCTCGTAAGTCGGGGATCACCTGTACTTTACATTGTGTTGTGATTAACCCTGCAGAAAAAGTAAAAATTTGTTTTAGAAATATGTATATGTTGATATGTTTTATAATAATGTAAATATGTCACCAGAATTTAAGTTTTTATTTTTTATTTTATTTTAAACATTTGAAGATTTTGTTATTGAAGTTTTTTTAGTGAATGTAAATAAAGTATGTGCATAATTTGTTTAATAAAAGCAGTTCAAAAAATAGTTCTCCTAATGCAGTGTCCTGTCACATTTGTGTGTTTTATGTTAATTTTATGTTAAGTAGGCGGAGTTTAAATGTCCCTTTAAAGACCCCATAATGCATGTTTGTCCTCATAAACCACATTTTTTGACGTCCTTGTAAACCACACTGGAGTCTGGGTGGTAAAACGTGCTGTGAAGCTCCTATCGGAAAGCTAAAGGGACCCAAATTTTTTTCAAAATTTTTAGAGTGCACTGAGCTTGGTCCCAGGTCGCTAGGACCTCGGGAAGGGGTAGACCCCGTATTACACCTTCGGGCGGGTTTGGCGAAAAAGTCCGGCTAAACCACATTGACAAACCTGTGTGTGTGTGTGTGTGTGTGTGTGTGTGTGTGTGTGTGTGTGTGTGTGTGTGTGTGTGTGTGTGTGTGTGTGTGTGTGTGTGTGTGTGTGTGTGTGTGTGTGTGTGTGTGTGTGATCATTTCATTTTCACGTTTTAGTTGGTCATAATGCAAAAGTGTATGCAAATAATAATGAAAGGTAATAATGAATGTAATTGTCGACACATGCTTACAGTCTAGTGAATCAGTAGATTCTAGTATTATTACTGGTATCAGGAAACATTAAAAAATATACAAATATGACAATTTTTATTTACTTCCTGCAGGATGTGCTGTTTGCAGTACCATAACGTCAACTGGTGTCCTGACTGAAAAGAGGGTCTCCATATCGGAGGAGTGGGCCTCCTTCAAGATCCAGTCATCAGGCTCAGGTTTGTTGTGCATTTATTAAAATGTAAGCATCACAGACATTTTGCAATGTTAAATATGCTTAAAATTCAAAATAAATTGTCAATTACATTGCACTACATTGCATTTTTGTCTCTAAATGTCCTGATTCATCTCAGTAATCTAGGTAGAAAAAGGAAAAATTAAGTACCGGTAGGTCCTCCGGACAGGTTTTTGTCTCTAAGCACAGTATACCCACTACAAAAATGTAGACTACACCACTGGTTCTGACACTGGGAAATGACGATCAGCATACATCTCAGACCTTTGTCATCACTGCTGGACAGGCTTTCGAGCACGACACTCTGCTTCAGGCCATTGATGTCTGCTTCAAGGCCTTCTTTATCTTGGACATTAAATACCCAAAGGAATGTGAACATGTGTGGGAACTTCTGCAGTGTGTGGTCTATGAAGTGCCAGGAGGGGAGTCCAAACTGGTAAAGTTTCTTCAAACTAGAATATTTGCATGCCAAGAGAACTAAGAACCTCAAGGACAATTTGACATTAGACCTGTTAAATGTTCAGTTGTTAAGCATTGTTTTAATGACACTAATTTGAAGTGTTACATTACTGTTTTAATTTCAATAATTTGAACTTTTTCAATAATTAGTTTTTACATTGTTGACATCAAGTTTTAATAAATTACAAGGCAGCACCTTGTAAAAATCCCAGTATTGTTTACGTGTTTATTGCATCATGTGCTTTGCATGACCACATCTAGGATTATGTTGTAAGAGATTTGCTCCTGAACTGAGTATAGAAATGGGTAGTCTAGCAATTTATTTTCTGAAACATTGTACTGTGTTATAACTAATCTGTCATTTCGGTTAATTTGACCAAGCATTAGGATAGTTAACTGAACAAATGTGGTAAAATAACACACAATTTTAATTAGTTTGACTTAACAATGTAGTTGAAACAACCCAGAATTTTTATTAATTTGACCCAGTATATGGGCAGATTAAATAACAAATAATGTAGTTGAAACAACCCAGAATTTTAATTAATTTGACCCAGTATATGGGTAGATTAAATAACAAATAATATAGTTGAAACAACCCAGAATTTTAATTAATTTGACCCAGTATATGGGTAGATTAAATAACAAATAATATAGTTGAAACAACCCAGAATTTTAATTAATTTGACCCAGTATATGGGTAGATTAAATAACAAATAATATAGTTGAAACAACCCAGAATTTGAATTAATTTGACCCAGTATATGGGTAGAATATACAGTATAACACATATGTGTGGTTGAAACTGCCCAAATTTGCGGTTAATTTGACCCAGCATTTGGGTAGAATATTTTAACTCAACCGTTGGGTTATAATGGGTCAACCCAACATGCTGGGTCAAATTAACTATTGCTGGGCTGGTCCTATAATAACCCAGCAGCTGGGTTTAATATAACCCATATTGGGTTATTTTTAGCCCAACTGTTTTACATGTTTGTCTCAGGCTACTTCTTGTTCTGCCATTAACTCTAAAATACTTATTGAATAGTTTATGAATATAGGTAAAACTAGATGTTGAACAACCCATTAAAATACACCAGAATGCAGGAAATGGCATCTATTTTATTCAAATTTTTCTGGGAGAGGACTCCCCACTGGCAATCTAGCCAGGGGTGGGGTGCCATTGGGGTTGCTCGCACAGGGCGCAAAATAGGCTAGCACCACCACTGAATACACATTATGTTCATGTAAACATATTGCATCTATGGTGCTTCAGATTTACAAGGCTCTTTTTTTACTGTACCAAGAGGAGTTGAACTGTCTGATGGCTTGAAGGACAATGGACTTCCTGAATCTGTCCGTGGAGCAGGGCTGGGACAGCGGTCTACTGCTGAAGGAGCTCCTCTGCTTGATGGTGGCGCCGTGAGAGGATGGTCAGCATTGTCCATGATTGATAGCAGCTTACTGAGGGCCCTTTTCTTTGCCACTGACGTAAGGGACTCCAGCTCTGTTCCCAACACCAAACCAACTCTCCTCACCAACCTGTCAAGTTGCCCTGCATCTCTCCTCTTAATGCTGCTCCCCCCTCCAAAAAAACAAACGAAAAAAACTAAACACAATTGTACAGAAGAGGACACTGTCTACCACAGACTGGTAGAATATCAGCAGTAGTTTCCTGCAGATACTGAAGGTGACAAGAACCGGTTTTGGATCAGCACAACACACACAGATGAAGAAGGACCAGTGTAAAATCCTTCAAGACAAACTTACCTTTAGAGACCAGTCTGATATTGATGGGAGCGCACTGGTTACAGAGATGGAAAACCTTCCAGAACTCCCTGATGCACAGATGACACCATTTGAACTTCTCACTTACCTCTCTCAAAATGAGATCTGTGAGTTGTACCCAAATCTGTGGATTGCTCTACGGATAGCCTGTACTCTCCCTGTTACAGTCGCATCTGCAGAGAGAAGCTTTTCCAAGCTCAAACTTATAAAGAACTATTTGAGATCTTCTATGGCACAAGAACGGCTCAGTGGACTAGCAGTGATTAGTATTAACAACAAGGTTAGCGATCAGATTTCTTACAGTGATGTCATAAATGACTTTGCAACCAGAAAAGCGAGGAAGCAGAGGTTTTAAGAGGTGAGAAAAAGTTGTTAAGCATTTTTAGTTAAGCTTTTGCAAATTGTTGCATACAGTTATAACAACTAATTAGTCAACTACATTTATTTTTTTCCAACCATTTCACGTGTTCTAAAGTGATCGTTCATTTACATTATTTAAGTATTTTCTTGATTTTTTATTTTATTTAATTTTGTCTGTTTTGCACAATTTAATTTATTTTTATTAATGCAAGTTATTTTTATCTGTTGATCTTGCAGTACAAATTATTTTGAACATTAGTGTTGCAGTTCTTTTGAACCAAAGATAATAAAATAGATGCTACTTTTGCACTAAAATACATTGCATACTGGTGTTTTTTTTCTCTTCTTCTTCTTCTCCTTTTCCTTTGTTGCTTTTAGTACCACTGGATTGCATGTGTCAAACTCATAACCAACAGTGATGTCATAAATGACTTTGCAACCAGAAAAGCGAGGAAGCACAGGTTTTAAGAGGTGAGAAAAATTTGTTAAGCATTTTTAGTTAAGCTTTAGCAAATTGTTGCATACAGTTATATCGTTTTAAGAACTAATTAGCCAACTACATTTACTTTTTTAAACCATTACACGTGGTCTAAAGTGATTGTTCATTTACATTGTTTAAGTATTTTCTTGATTTCAAAAATCGGTTTACGGCGCTGCGTAGGAACGGATCAACGTCGTAAGTTGAGGACTACCTGTATGTGTCCCTCTACATCTTAGAGGGACACATAAAGAGAAGTCAAAGATCACAGTTGTGAGCTTTGATATTACTTTATCAGTCAAATCAAATAAATTTCTATGTTTTTAATGCCATAATTATTAATCAAACATAAAATATTAAATTTTTAGAAAGTTTGATTTTACGAGTTTATTCATAGGCAGTTTTATCAATACATTCTGCCACGTCTGGCCTTCTGAGGACATTCATGAACGTGATGTGGTCCAAAATTAAAATAAGTTTGACACCCCTGTAATAAATTACCGGTACATATATACATTAAAAAGGGCTGTCAGAGTTGCAATACGTTTTATCAGGTGGGAGAATGATAAAACCATCTGACCGTTGATTGCAGTAATTCACATTACAGGTAGTCCCCGATTTACGAGCGCTCTGATCTACGAGGTTCCAGACTTACGAGCTGGCGAATTTTTGGAAAAAACGCAAAAAATACTGAGTTTTCATGTGTTTTTTCACCACAGTTCGTTAGCTAAACATGTGGACACACGTTTCCGATCATTTTTATGCACTCATAAGCAGTTTTTTGATGAAAAACGAGTGTTTGTAGTCGCGCTAGCGAAACCGTTCCAATTTACGAGCGAAATTCCGGACTTACGAGAGACATGGCGGCCGTTCCAAATTACGAGATTTCCGGTTTACGAGCGCCTCGTTGTAACGGATCTCGCTCGTAAATCGGGGACTACCTGTATTAGTAGAAACAGAGGGCCCCCATCCAAATTTCGCTTAGGGCCCCAAAGAGGCTTGGGCCGGCCCTGATCCGGAGCACACGAGGAGGGTCAGATGAGGCCCAACGAGCGAAGCGGCCGTTCGCATCCAGAGGAAGGGCGCCTCAAATTTTAAAGGTAAGCATGTGTTGTCCTGAAATAAATAAGAATTAGCAGCTAAGGTTAAGATAACCACTTGAGGCATTGAGCACGGAGCTTAAAGTGTGCAGAATAACAGAGAAAAAAGCACTAAGAGTAAAAGTTAAGAGTTAAAGAGAAATAAGATACAAAATAAGAGAAGATAATACATAAGAAGTAAAAAGATAAATCCTAGTATCTCTGCAATAGCGCACCCCCTGTTGGCCGATGGGCTGGCAGTTAAACGTAGGCTGGGCCACGTGAGCTCAGCTGGTGTCTCGCTGGGGAATGTTAAGGAACCCTTTAAGAATACATAATTAGTGAACTAAAACGGGGATTTTAAACGCGAGTTGGGGACCGTGGAAAATAGCATGACTAAATCGATAAAAAAAAAAATACGCTAAATAAAAATAAACAAAAAAATTACAAAAGTAAAATTCCATCTATGCGGCGAAGAAAAACAGCTCATAATTTAAAAAGGCGCCTACGTGGCGTACCAAAAAAGTAAGCATAATTCAAAAATACGTCCATGGGCGTTACAAACTTTCAAAAATTAAAATACATAAAAAGGAGTGACGAAATAAGCCGCTGAAATGTGTTTCGTCTTTGTCTGTGTGTGTGTGTGTGAGTTTATGTCTGTGTGTTTCCGTGTAACATGTGGGTGTGTCGTCCCTGTGTGTGCGTCGCTGTGTGCATGTGAGAAGAGGAGGGGGCTCACCTCTGAGGAGGCATCTCCATTTGAACTGCTCCCACATAGATTAAAGTCCATGACCCACCATGTTTTCAAATTGCATCGCCATTAATATTTATTAGTTTATTTAAAAATAATACAGGAGCGTTTATTTATATTGTAGAGAAATAATGCAAAATGTGTTATTTCATGATTTATAGCAGATTTTAGCAGAAGCTCCGGGAAGATCTGCCCCTCTCCAAATATGGGCATTCACATCACTAAAGATTCCGCCTTGGAGTTACAGGCGGAGTTTTAATAAGCCTTCATCAACTTCCATGACCGCTGCTCTAAGAGAGGAAAAAAAAAAGAGAAGCGGTTGCTCACTGATGTCTGTCATATTCTGAGCAGCATCCACGTAGACATACTAGTTTAATTCGCTTGATCGCGACAAATTCATTCATTTCCGCATCGCCTTTTTATTCTCTCCCCTGACCAGACAGGTCGGGAGTAGAAAGGCAGCCGCAGCGCGGAGCTCTGTCGGTCTGGATGTACCATCGCGCGCGGGCTTCCCCGTGCTCTCTGTGCTTCCCCGTGCTCCAGCAACAAGGCTGGACAGAACCGAGCCCCAGCACGAACTTCAAAGCTGACCCGCAGCGGAACGGGGAGCCAGGGAGAAGCCGCGCGGCTCGCTCCTCTCTGGGCAGAGGAGAGGAGAGCAGCCAGCAACAGTCGCAGCGGTGTTATATCTTATTAAAAAGGTCTATAAAATAAATAATAAATAAAAGCAGACCACTGGTCCAGTTGTACACAAAAATGCACCAGGAAATATGCAGTTTTACTCTCACTCTCATAAACCTCCATGGAAACTCACTCCTACCTTCTGCCTTGCTTTCTGGGTGGAGATCAATGTAACGAAAGGCATGACCCTTCGGGACTTTTCGGCCAGGTTTCCGGATTCATTCGGGAGTGGGTTGTTTTTTTTTTTTTTTTTAACCCTCGCCTGGCCCAAATGCAAAAATGAAAATAAAATTCATAAAATACTACAGTAATTCTCCAATATGGTGAATTGTTACTGTCACGGTGGGTGTTGTCCTTTAATAAATAAAANTACATTCATTCAACCTTTATTTAGTCAGGTAAATCTTTTGAACCTCATGGGCTCATTTACGAAAGCGACCTGCTAAAACTAAAGAACAATGAACAGCAGTGGTAGAATTTCCTTAAACAATAAACAATAAACAAACAAACAATAAACAATAGAAAACAAAAGAGAGAAAAAAACAAAAGAAAGTTTTTTTTTTTTTTTTTTTAACAAAGTATCAAAAAACTAGCAAAACATTATAAGGTAGACGTATAAAATCAAAGACAGGAACAAATCTGCATTGGTTTTTGCCAGGATTCCAACAGATTCTGAAAACCATTTAGAGAAGTCAAGGTCGAGAGCTTCAGATCTTTTTGTAAGATATTCCATGAAGCAGGAGCAGAGTAGGAGAAGGCCCTTTTTCCAAGTTCAGTCCTCACTGACGGAACACTGCAGGTAATCATGTCCTGAGAGCGCACACTGTAGCTGCACTCACGCAAAGACATGTAGGAGGAGATGTATGAGGGCAGCAGACCAAGAAGTGATTTAAAGATGAAAATGTACCAGTGGAAGAGTCTGCGTGAGGTTAATGATGTCC
This sequence comes from Garcialebias charrua, assembly GCA_038048925.1. Classification (NCBI taxonomy): domain Eukaryota; kingdom Metazoa; phylum Chordata; class Actinopteri; order Cyprinodontiformes; family Rivulidae; genus Garcialebias; species Garcialebias charrua. The sequence continues at coordinate 12,164 of JBBPBX010077355.1, forward strand.
AGTTAACCAGTGAATACAGGGTGCAGTGGTGGGTACGATAATCACAACCAGTTATGAATCTTAGTGCACCATGATAGACAACATCCAACATCCGCAGGGTGCTTGTAGGAGCATTCATGTAGAGAATGTCACCGTAATCAATGGAGGGAAGGAAAGTCACAGATACAAGGCGTTTCCTAACATTCAGTGATAGACATGATCTGTTTCTGAAAAAGAAACCCAGTTTAACTTTCAGTTTCTTCACTAGGTTTTCCACGTGGAGTTTAAAAGAGAGATGTGAATCGATCAGGATACCCAGATATTTATAGGAATCAACAAACTCAATAGGGACACCATTTGAAGATAAAATCAGAGGAGGATCTGCTGGAACCGCCTTCCTATTTGAAAAAAACATCCCTTTTGTTTTATCAGCATTTAGGACAAGTTTGAGACGGAACAAATCTGACTGGATGATGTCAAAAGCGGATTGCAGTAACTGGAAAGCCTTAGCTACTGTTTTAGCTCGGCAGTAAACAACTGTATCATCAGCATAGAAATGTAAGGATGCATCAGGGATGCAGTGACCTACATTAGCTATGTAGATTGTAAAGAGAGTGGGTCCTAAAACTGAGCCTTGTGGTACACCATTTTTAACTGTTAAATAGCTGGAAGAAGTACCGTTATGTTGAACACATTGCCTCCGATTGGAAAGATAGTTAGAAAACCAACCGATGGTGTGATCAGAGAAACCGATTTCTGAGAGCTTATGACACAGGATGTTATGATCCACAGTGTCAAAAGCTTTAGACAGGTCTAAGAAAAGTGCAGCACAATAGTCCTTAGCATCCAATGCTTCAACAACATCATTCAGAACCTTCAGAGAAGCAGTTGTTGTGCTGTGTTTTTTCCTGAAACCAGATTGATGGAGAGGTAAGATGTTAAATGAGTCCAGATAATTTTTGATCTGAGAGTTTATCAGTTTTTCTAGAACCTTGGCTAAGATGCAGAGTTTAGAGATCGGTCGATAATTGTTCAGTGAGGTGGGGTCACCTCCCTTCAGCAAAGGAAGAACAAAGGCTGTTTTCCAAGCATCCGGAATGGTGTTTTGGCTTATGGACAGATTAAAGATGTGGGTCACAGGGACTGTGATGATATGAGCAGCCAGCCTTAAGAAATAAGGTGGAAGTTCATCTGGACCTGCAGATTTTTTAGGATCAAGATCATTTAACAGTTTATTTACCTCACTGACTGAGAACGGAGAAAAAGAGAAGGTGTGATTAACAGATGGTTGACTTGTAGGAGGGATTTGATTTGTAGAAGTTTGATTATTAGATAAAGTGGCTGATTTTCCGTTTGTAACTGTGTCAAATAATGAACTAGAAGCAACAAAATGTTTATTGAAACAGTTCAGGATCTCGTGCTTATTTGACACAGGAACAGAGTCAACAAGAAATTGTGATGGGAGGTCAGATGATTGGGGGGTGCCTGAGAGAGATTTAATGGTTTTCCAGAATTTTTTAGGATCATTTAGATTTTTGGAGGTCTGAGATAAGAAGTAGTTACGTTTTGCGGCTTTAATGGCAGTTGTGCATTTATTCCTTAGCTGCCGAAATTTCAACCAATCAGTGTCTGAGTGTGATTTTCTTGCTGCGGCCCAAAGATGATCTCTCCAGTGCAGGAGATCAGCTAGTTCAGGAGTAAACCAGGGGCTGTCTCGGCCCTTTATCCTGAACTGCCGGAAAGGAGCGTGTTTGTTTACAAAGTAAATGAAACTATCATGAAAATACCCTGATGCATGCTCAATAATCCAGGTAGAAAAATCTAAAAAAGCTAAGTCTGGTCCTCTGGACATTCAAAAAAACAAAACAAAACAAAGCAAAAAAAAAATTGTAGAAACGTTTCGTCTTTCGTCCGAAAGACTTCCTCAGTCTGAGGTGCTGGGTTCAGCTCAGTCTTATAAATAGCACCCTCTCACAGTGTTACACAACCAGTTGGCTGATGACAGCCGAAACCAGCTGCTCACATGATCAAGGAGGACCATCAGCCTAACGATGGATCGTTAGCACCCTGATGGTTGTTTGCTATTCACAGAGGGCTGAGTGATACCAGCAATCACAGCATTGTAGGAGGGGGACAGTTGAACCCGGAGGCCTCCACCTCTGTTTAATGATGGACGGTTTCTTTTCACAAAGATGGCCTCCTTTACTCCTCTCTCAAACCATCGTTCCTCTCTATCAAGGATGTGAACATCTTCATCCCTGAAAGAGTGACCGCTGGCCTGGAGATGAGTGTAGACCACAGAGTCCTGACCTGATGATGTTGATCTTCTGTGCTGGGCCATCCTTTTGGCCAGTGGCTGTTTAGTTTCCCCGATATAAGACTGATCACAGCCCTCCTGACACTGAACAGCATACACAATATTACTCTGTTTTTGCCGGGGGACTGGATCTTTGGGATGAACCAGTCTTTGCCGTAATGTATTTTGGGGTTTAAAAGCCACTGGGACGTTGTGTTTAGAAAATAAACGTCTCAATGTCTCTGAAACCCCTGCAACATATGGAATGGCCACTGGTCTGGGTCTGGGTTCCTTCTTTTCACCTGATGGTTGGCTGGAGTCCTGTTTGGGTTTCTTCTCTGCTTTCAGGAAGGCCCAGTTAGGATATCCACATTTCTCTAGAGCCTGTTTTGTGTGTGATTTCTCCTTCTGTCTGGCTCCTGAGTTAGTGGGGACGCTGTCTGCTCTGTGATACAGAGTCCTGATGACTCCTAACTTGTGCTCCAGAGGGTGATGGGAGTCAAACTGTAAATACTGGTCTGTGTGGGTGGGTTTGCGGTACACCTCAGTTTGCAAATTTCCTCTATCAGAAACTGAGACCTCACAGTCCAAGAAAGCCAACCTGCCATTTCTTACATCTTCTCGTGTGAACTTGATATATTTATCCACAGAGTTGATGTGATCAGTGAAATGTTGGACTTCCTGAGATTTAATTTTAACCCAGGTGTCGTCAACATACCTGAACCAATGACTTGGTGGTCTCCCTGAAAAGGACGTCAATGCTCTCTTTTCTACCTCCTCCATGTACAGGTTGGCAACAATAGGAGAAACTGGAGACCCCATAGCACACCCATGTTTCTGCCTATAATATTGCTCCCCATATGTGAAGTAGGTTGACTGCAGGCACAGTTTCAAGAGTTGACACAGTATAGGTATGACACAGTATCTCCTTAGCTTTTTTAGATTTTTCTACCTGGATTATTGAGCATGCATCAGGGTACTTAGCTAGTGCTGTTATTCCATATTCACAGCTTCAGCATCACAGTCATTTTGCATGGCCTTCTCACTGCTCATTGTATACTTTGGGCCTTATTAATTCAGTTTAACGTTAATGTCCTTATATTAAAGTCTGTAGCTTTAACTTAGCTTAAATACTACCTTTTTTAATTTGTTCATGAACTTGAATAATCCCCTGTTTTTCTTTTCTTTTCAAAATGAACCTAAATTAGGTGTGGGATTAATTCCCTTTTTAAATACCACCCTTTGAATATATTTACAAACTGAAATAATTTTTGCTTCAAAGATCAAGTTAAGCGTGGTATTATAAACCTTAAATCAGAATAAGAAATCTTTCATTTGTTACAAACAAGAAAATTATTTCAGTGTCAAACAAAATTATACAAATTGCTGCCCTTTTTTTTGTTTTGTTTTTTGTTCACGCTTAATTTGTCAAACACTTGTAATTCACTTAAAATTAGCTTGGTAACAACCACCTTGTATAAAACAAACAATTTCTTAACTTTTAAACTTGTGCCTCTTTACCACAGCAGGTTAAAGCACTTACAGAGTCCCTTTAAAGTTAGCTAGGTTAATTCAACTGTTCACCATTAACTTATTTTAAAGGTGTTACTTGCTAGTAGATTAACCACACTGAACTCCTGGACACTGGTTTGGTTGATCCATGCTTGCAGCGTCTTCCCTTTGATCCCAGAGAGTGACGTCACCGCTTAACAGGTGCTCCTTGTCGGCTCCGCAGCTGCATCAGGCTTCTCCTCCCTCTGCACCTCTCCAGCACGTAGCAGGCTGAGTTCAGAAAAAAAACATCCTTTGGGGGCAGTGCCCCCGAAGCGCCGGGGCCCCGGGCTGCAGCCCCGGTAAGCCTGTGCGAAAATCCGGGCTTGGGCACCTGAGGCAGACAAGATTGCCCAACGAGACAGAGAGAAGGAGGAGAGAAAAAATTATCAATTTTGGGGGACCTAGCCATTAAACCCGGGTCCTCAGCCTCTCTGTCTCACTCCTCTTCATCTGCTCATCCCGCTGTTGCACCCCGCTGCCCACCTCCTCCTCATTCCCCTCCTAGCCATCATGAACCAGTGTCGGAAAGAGGGGGGAAAAATGCTGGTCGTCCCCAAGCCCAACAAGTGGGGGAGAGTTTTGCAAGTGGTGGGAAGACACAGCTTTCAGGCACCGGAGGAACAGTGGAGAATTTTGCTGGAGGGAAGGTACCTGTATCCACCAGAGGATCAGCCCAGCTCTCGCTCGCTGTAGGAGCGAGGGGGGAATTCACTGGGGGAAAGGTATCCATGTCCCCACTTGCCTGAGGAGCAGCCCTGCCTTCCCTTGCCAGAGGAGCTGGAGCAGTGGAGGGCTTCTCTGATGATATATCAAGATCCACTTCTGCCCTGCCGCGTGGAGACCCAGGTGGATGCTTCTCACTCCAGTCCTCCAGAGGGGTTCACAGCTCCATCTCCTACAA
>JBBPBX010077356.1:2134-16893 GCA_038048925.1 Garcialebias charrua
TATATATATATATATATCTATATATATATATACTATATATCTATATATATATATATATATATATCTATATATATATATATATATATATATATATATATATATATATCTATATATATATATATATATATATATATATATATATATATATATATATATGTATGTATGAATGTAGAATGATGAACATATTCTACCATTGCTGTTCATCATTCTTTAGTTAGTAGCAGGTCACTTTTGTAAATGAGCCCTCGAGGCTCAATGAGATTTACCTGACTAAATAAAGGTTGAATGAATGAATGACTACTGTATATATATATATATATATACAGTATATATAAATAAAAAAATTAAGGTTCATTGATAAACTTCATCAACTCGTTTAAAAGTTCTTTTCTTTTAATTGAGGATTTTTGGGATTGAAATTGCCCCAAGGCCACACCCTGCCACAGATCTTTGGAGGACACCCCGCGTGGAGATGGTCTTCATCTGGTCTCCATGGGTCAGTCCTCAGTGCTGGTTGATCACCTTCGGTCTCACGCAGGTGCAACCCACTGAGATGAGTTTGGACTCCAGGCGGTAGTGGTAGCTGTGCCTGGCCCTGGCGTCTTGACTCGCCTCAGAACCAGCACCTGATGCAGAATGGGACGGGACTCCAGGCCCCCGTCCTCCAGTCCTTGGTGGTCCAGGCAGGTTTTGAGCAAACAGTGAGCCTGCGACAGCGCATGAGGGTACATGTTGTCATCCCTGGAGATGCTGAGGACAGAGAGGAGACAAAAAACTGTTAACAGGACTCTGAGCTTCATGAAGGACAACACACTGAGGAGCTGAAGCCTCACTTGTAGGTCCACGGTGAGATGGAGTCGCTGGCCAAAGAACTGACTTTTAGGCTGGGAACTAAATTGTTTGGGTCCAAACGCAGAGGGACCGTTTCTTCTGCTAATCCTTCAAAGGACTTCCTGTGTGGCTTTGCTGCTGTCTGTGGGACCACCACCACCATCATCATCAACAGGACAGCGCTGACAACCTGAGGAAGAAGAACATTCATTCATTCAACCTTTATTTATACAGGCTAGCCTCGTTGAGCCACGGGGACTCATTTACAAGAGAGACCTGTCTCACTCACACCTAGGGTCAATTTAGAGTTACCAATCAGTCTAACATGCATGTTTTTGGTCTGTGTATGTTATACATGAACACAGAATTTTAATTAAGTCATCTTTTTAAAAATTCTTAAATTTATAAAGTTGTACATTTTCTGTGACGTGGTTAGAAAAATAAAATAATAAAAAAAATAAGCTTCAAAGATATTTATTGTCAATATTGTGCATCTGTATTATTCTAATTTTATGTCCACTAAAATTGCAGCACAGAAAAGCCATAACAATAAAGAAATACATTATATAAAAACTGGAGCGTGAGATTGATAGGCGGATAGGTGCAGCGTCCGCAGTGAAGCGGGCGCTGTACCGGTCTGTCGTGGTGAAGAGAGAGCTGAGTCAAAAGGCAAAGCTCTCAATTTACCGATCGATCTACGTTCCCACCCTCATCTATGGTCATGAGCTTTGGGTTATGACCGAAAGAACAAGATCTCGGATACAAGCGGCTGAAATGAGTTTTCTCCGCAGGGTGTCTGGACTCTCCCTTAGAGATAGGGTGAGAAGCTCAGTCATCCGGGAGGGACTCGGAGTAGAGCCGCTGCTTCTCCACATCGAGAGGAGCCAGTTGAGGTGGCTCGGGCATCTGGTTAGGATGCCTCCTGGACGCCTCCCTGGTGAGGTGTTCCGGGCATGTCCCACCGGGAGGAGACCCAGAGGAAGACCCAGGACGCGCTGGAGGGACTATGTTTCTCGGCTGGCCAGGGAACGCCTTGGGATTCCCCCAGAGGAGCTGCTCCAAGTGGCTGGGGAGAGGGAAGACTGGGCCTCCCTACTTAGGCTGCTACCCCCGCGACCCGACCCCGGATAAGAGGAAGAAAATGGATGGATGGATGGATGGATTATATAAAAACAACTATTAAACTTTGGTTTTTGTTTCTGCCTACCGTAATATCTGGTGGAAATACATTTCATAAACAATATTAGACATACAACCTTACCATCTACATTTTAAAATTGTGTAATAATATTATGATCACAGTTATATTAGTTGCAGTGCAAACCATAAAATAATCTTGACATAAATACAGTTTCCCCTTACTTACCTTGTTTCCAAAACCTGAATGGGAGTCTCCCCAAATTCACTTCTGAGACCTTCCCCAAAGTCATCATCTCTGCATAAAAACATATAATGTAGTTCAAACAATAATCAGATATTCTTTTCAACACATTTATCACACAATGACAAATTTATCTAACATATCAAAGCATGTAGGATGATTTAAAAAATAGCATCAAACAGCCATCTTCCATCCTGTTCTGCTGCTAGAAGTAAAATTTGAACTTTTTATGCTCTCCTTTCATCCTGCTTCACTGCATGCTCATGTCCGCAGCAAACTCGTCCACCCCACCGCAAGTTTTACAGATTTTATTCCAAAATTTAATAATTTTTGAGGCCCTTTATACAGGTAAACGTCCAAAGAGGTTGAGATGTATGCATCAACAACATATATTGTGTAGTACAACTAACAGACTTTTAGATTATGAACACCAAATGATCTGCAGACAATATGCTAATTGCTAGTTGTTGAGATCATGCCTCTCTTACACAGACAGCGCAGTTACAGTACTTTCAACATATCTGCATGCTGATCCACAATACAATAAGTTAGGATAACTAAATGTACGTATCAAAACAATACTGAGGTTGAATGAGTTAGCTGCTGCCATTAGCATCACGTCAGCTGTAGGCCGGAAAACGATTTTAGCCTGTTGTAGATAATATCATGGCATTTGCGCTATCACATGAGTCAAGCAAAGACACTTACTTTTCAAGCAGGAAAGTTGCTAACTCTGCATCGCTTTGCAATCCTCTGAGCACTCGAGGCTCTCGCCACCTCCGCCATCTTGAAACAGCTACTGTTTGAGACGGGAGCGTGCCCACTGCCCGGCTGCTGCTGCTGCGCCTGCGCGCTGCCGCTGGGAGAGGCGGGGGGGAGGGCGGGGGAAGCTCGTTCATGAAAATAACTCTGTTTTGATTGGCTGGTCAAAAACGGCCCGCTCTGGTTTTTATAAATGCTATTTTAACCACCGGGAGACGCCAGAGGAATATAGTATTTCTCAAAGATTACCTGTTTAACATCACTCTGACAAAAAATAGTGACTGAGAGAAGAAATATGTTTATAAAAAAAGCTACATACTGCAACTTTAAAGACCGTGTAAAGTGAATTTCAACATTTTCTTCAATAAACATTATAAATGTCATAATTGTAATCTTGTAAATGAGTAAAAAGTCTCAAAATTGTAGCTCAATTAATTTTGGAGTTATAGAGCAAACTGTGTATAAAGATATTTCTGTTTCAGGATTTTTTAGGCGTGTTTTAAATGTGACCGCGTTTCGTCACGCGGTCTTCTTAAGTATAGCCCCACCCCCTGCAGCTCCAGCCGTATAAATTCGCCTCGGTGGAGCCGTTCACTCGCGAATCGCAGATAGCATCAGATAGCAATAGCATAGATATTTTGTTCATTGTTAGCTAGCTAATCAATTATGCCTCGTTCGTGCATCTTCCCTGGATGTCGCAATGGTCAGGGCACCCGTACAAATCATAACGTGTTTTTATACCGCGTGGTTTTATACCAAGTATCTGTAATGCCTGGATAGGTCAATGGATAAAGCGTTTGCCTTCCGTCCCAAACCTTATGGGTTCAATTCCCGCATGGTACAACTTTTTTTTTATTTTTTTTATTCATTCCAGATTAAAAACACACAAGAAAACTATTTACAAAAACAGCGTAACTCTTGGAAAAAGTAGCTGCTGTTACAGACAGAACTCAGATAAAAACAGAGCAGGTTTACTGGCTCTGCTGTCTGCCTCTCCACACACAGCTCAGCTGCAGGCCGCAGTACTGCGCTGAAACCACGCCCACGCGCTGACACGCCCCCACAGTTTCAGACCAAGGGAAAATTATGTTTTTTCATGATTTTTGAGACTTAATTTTATAAGGAAAACAATGTTTTTAATCAGTCAGATTTATATGGGTGATTAATAACACATATTTATGCCATGTGACAAACTAAAAACACATTTAATTTCACTTTACATGGTCTTTAAGGAAAAGTTCAGCTCAGACATATAGTTGCTATAATTTTTATCAAACAAATATTTGTAAGTGTTAATCTTCTTAAAAACCTTGCTGTGCGCTCCTGTGGCAGACATTTGCAGCAGAGCTAAATGTAGGTGCGACCTATACACCGGTGCGACCTATCTAGGGATTTTTCCAATCTATTGGTGATAATTGGACAATGCGACCTATACACAGGCGCGACCTATACACCAGAAAATACTGTACTTATTCAGATTGAATAGTATTTTACGGATTCTTTCTTTTTCAGTTTACCCAATATTTCTGTGATCTTTATGATGGACAAATAAACCATAAAGCCATTAGGTGACAATGGAAACGTTAAATATATTTGACATGTCAAGAGACACAGCCTTTTATTTAACAATAAATCACTAGATTTAACACCATTACACTTGATTGACAGATTTCAATTTATTGCAATTTAACCTGCATCAGCACACTTAAATTGTAACAACAGACATAAGTAATGATGACTAATACTTAATCTGTGGCTCTTAGCTTAAAAATGTAGTTACCAGCTTAGAATTTGAGAGGAAGAAGGAAATAGGAGGAAAATTGGAAAGATTTTAAGAGGAAGTTTATCTTGCATTTATAAAACCAGATGACACTCTTCCATACACGTCCAGCTAAGATATTATCACACCTCCAGTAAGCAAACAGCTGCTCATTTACCTTAAGACATCCGCCTCAGTTCTGGTATAGAGCTGTGATCAGCCTTGGACGAACGAGTCGTAGGTCCCGCAAGTCCAAGCTGGACTCCACACGTGTTTACCTTGTCAGTGTCGGTGATACTTGCTTTAGTCGGCAGAAGTCGTGGCAATCATGGTTTTTGGTTCAAGATAACTTATTCCAGAAAGGAATAAACAAAGTTCCGAGCTTACGCTCGGTTCGAAGTGGGCTGATAACAAGCATGTTATTAGCCCTTACTGAAGAACGAAGGTCTTTGGCTCTTGACCAAACGTCCGACAGCTTGAAGAGAAAGTTCACATCTCCTCTTCCTTACAGGAACTAGAGGTTCCAGGAAACTTGGAACCCTAGAGGATCTGAGATCGGTGACTTGTACCTCCCTGATTGGTTCAAAAGAACCAGTCGAGGAGTTCACTTGCTGTTATCATGGTACAAGTTTACAGCCAGAAGCAGAGAGAAATGTTTAGGAAAAGACAGAGAGTGCTGGAGTAATTCTCATGAAAACAACGGATTAACTGTCTTCTCCATTTCTAAACAAAACGGCCGGGCCTCTCTGACCCGGGCCTTCAACTTTCACACAGCAGGAGTGACACAGTAATGCTTCACATTACAGAATAACACAGCATAATAGCACACATCATGAAAATGACAAAATGTTATTCTTTTGATTACATTAGAATAAAATTAAAGAAGCCAATAGTCTCTTTGTGAGTGACTATATATGTTCTCAGATTACAACTAATGGAATAAATTGTAGTAAATGTCTGTTTCTGATAGGGTCAGCAAAAAGCATCACTGGACAGTTCACAAAGACGTGCCATGTCCACTACAGAGGCAACCTCTGACCGGACCCACGGTCCTCAAAAGCCAGCAGTTCCCAACAGCTCCCGCCCGCAGATTGTCCCTTCGCCGGCGGTCTGCTCGTTTTACGTCTGCCGGCTGCTCGTTGGGAGCGATCGCTAATACGCTAAAAATTGAACTAAAACGTAAAAATAACAATTATACTTTATTTATAAAGCCATTTAAAACAACCACAGCTGCAACAAAGTGCTGTACACATGAAATTAAGAACATTTAAACAAAAGATGAGATGAAATCAGGAAAAACAACCGTCACGTCTTTTATACTGAAGTGGGTTGAGCCTAACCAGGGGTTGCTAGGTGAGGGGCTGGACTCAGGTTTGGGGTGGGTTGTGGCTGCGGCTTGTGACGTCACAAACCGCAGGATTTGAAAACGAGACATTTATATCCCTGAAAAATAAATCTACTTAGAGTAAATATACCACTGGGTGCATTTCTTTGGCCCTAGGACTGTTTTTTTAAAGAAGTAAATACCCAAAGTAGAGTAAAAAAAACATTAAAAAGTGAATTTTGCATCTGTGGTCCCCTTTAAGTTTTTCATGTTAATTTCTGCAACTTTCAGCCAAATAACTTTTTGTGTTAATTTCAGCTTGTTATGCTCCGTTCAGCTCTTTCAGCTATCATTCAGCTTTTTTTATATTAATTTTAGTTCTTTCAGCCAATTCCATATTTTATGAACTCATTTCATGTCTTGCTTCCTTCTGTAGTTTAAGTCTCTTTTTGCCTCTTTGGCTAAAAAAAAAAACTATTTCTTTTATGCAAATTTCAGCCTTTTTTAAAGCTCATTTTTTATTTTTTGTGCTCCTTTCTGATTATTTAAATCGAAATCAGCAAATATGTGTTCTTTCTTATTTCTGCTTCTAATTTAGTCTTCTTCTGTTTCAGCTACATTTCAGAAAGTTTTTAGCTAATTTCAGCTGTTTTTCAGCAACTTCTTCTGCAATAAGCATTCACACTGCATTTTCACAGAAAATACAGTTTCTCTAGTTTACCTAATTTCTGCACTCTTTAGTTTAAAGTTTATGTTTTCCATGAATTTGCAAATCAACACAAATCTATTTCCTCCTCTTCATCGTGCTCTTCATCCTCCACCTTTCTTCTCCGAGAACGAGACAAGTGTGTGCTGATCTGCTCGTTGTCTAATGCTTGAGTGGGCGAAACTTTCAGAGCCCTCACGGTCATCACACACACACAGCATGACAAATGCCTCCAACAGAACATGCGCGTGTCTTCGTGTGTGGGCACTAATCGTGCACTTTGCGTGCGTTTGTGTGCGTCTGAGTGTGTGTACATGTGTTTTTCTGTCGCAGTGTGACTTGTTTGTGAAGGGGGAGGCGTGACTCACCAAGCAAGCGATAAGATGGAGGAGTGAAAAGGAAGGGATGCTTAATTTTGGTTGACAGATGAGCAGTGGCCGGAGGGAGGGATGATGAGTAGATATATAAAAAACAACATCACAACTGATTTCTTTTTCCTTGTATTCTTTCTTCTTTGATTTTCCCTGTAAACACGAGATAAAAATGTGTATCTTATTTTTACCTTAACTGTTCATATTCGTAGGTTTATTTACATGAGATTTTGCACAAAACATTTAGCATAATAAAAACAAGAGAAATTGCATTTCCTGCAAAAAGGCAGTGTGGATGCTTATTGTTGAAGAACTTGCTGAAAAACAGCTGAAACTAGCTAAATAAATACATGCTGAATTGTAGTTGAAATGAAAGATCAAGCTTCACTTAGCAGAAGAAAACAGAAAGAACACATATTTGCTGAATTTGGTAGAAATTAGCACAAAAACTAGGAAATTTGGGGGAAAAAGAAGCTGAAATGAGCAAAACATTAGCTGAAAAGTAGCTGAAATGGCGGAAAGAAGCTTACACTACCAGAAGGAAGCGAAAAAAGCTGAAATGATTTAAAAAATTGAATTACAGTACCGTATTTTCCGACCTATACGTCACAGTTTTTTTTTTTAAACTAACTTTTATGTCCTGCGACTTATGGGGCAAAGCGACATATTTAGGGATTTTTTCCGATATTTTTAGACCACTTTTTGGCTGAGATATGACTGTTTTCATTCATTCTGATGAAAAATATGGAGCAGTATGACTTTCGGCCGCTATGGGCATAGTACCACTTTCGGCCGCTAGGGTCCACCGACCGTTCCCAGCTCATGTGTCCGACAGAAGCCTCCTCTGCTCGGACTCACTCTGTCGCAACCCGGCCTCCTGCTCTCTGGAGGTAGGTCTGAACTAGTGTTTGTTAGCAAAATACTGTAGCTCATGAACCTCACGACAGATTTTGATGAAACTTACAGAAAGTAATCAATGGATGGACATTTACAACAAGTTATCTTTAGGAGATGTTTGAGCGAAAATTCGATTTATTTATAATTTATTTTCGCAGCGGCGTGACCGTTTGGAAGACCGTCAAAGCGAAACAATTTAAATCCAGCTGATTTGACCATTATGTGCATTTATTAAGGAAAGGTTAAGCTCAGAAACACTTTTACTATAATGTCAGCCAACAAATATATTTTTTAGTTGTTTATATTGTTAAATTTTAAAGAAATGAAGCGTATCCGCTCTCTGCGCGTGCACGCTTCGCAGCACGCGAAATAGCGAAACTATTTTTTTAAATTCAGCTGATTTGACCATTACGTGCATTTATTAAGGAAAAGTTCAGCTCAGACACATCTTTGCTATAATTTTCAGCAAACAAATAATTGTTTTTAAGTGTTAATCTTGTTAAAGTCCTACCGTGCATGCTCCTGTGGCCATTTGCGGTGACACGTAACATACGCAACACGTCAGCGGTGACGCATAATAGATGCGACGTATACAAAGGTGCGGCACGTTTATGGATTTTTCCACGTTATTGGACATAATTGTACTAATGCGACTTATGGGGCGGAGCGACTTAAAGGGCGGAAAATACGGTGCCTGCAAAGTCGAAAAATAGCATAAAACAATAATAGTAGCTGAAATAGCAGGAAAAATAGGAGCCAAGATGGTGTAGTGGTTAGGGCGTTTGACTTGGGACCCGAAGGACGCGGGTTCGCGTCCCGGCCACTACACACCTTGGGGTGTCTATGAGTGCACACCTATTTCTCCAGCTCCCCGAGCGCCTTCTATGGCTGCTCACTGCACCACCTGGTAGGTGGTTGGGTTAAATGCAGAGACGAATTTCGTCTGTGTATGGGAAACATACGCAGATGACAAGATTAGACAATTATTATTATTATTATTAAAAAGCTGAAACTAGCATAAAAAGCTGAAAGACACGACAAGCTGAAATTATCATAAATAAGTTAATTAGGTTGAAAGTAGCAAAAATTACTACGAAAAACGTGAACTTATCTGAAAACAGCTGAAATTAACTAAAGTGCTAAAGTAGCTGAAAAGGTAGATCAAGCTTAAATTAGCAGAAGAAAGCATAAATAACACATTTTTGCTGAATTAGGTATAAGTTAGCAGAAACAAGCACAAAATTTGCTAAGAAAAGGCTGAATTTTGCAACAAAAAATAGCTGAAAGGCAGAAAGAAGCTTAACTACAAGAAGGTAGCGGAAAAAGCTAAAATGAGCTAAAATGTTGAATTAGCTGAAAAAGCTAAAATTAGCATAAAACAGCTCAATAGTAGAGAATCTGAGAATCTTCACCAGCTCAATAGTAGCTGAAATAGAAGAAAAGTCTGAAACTACCATAAAAAGCTGAAAGGAGCACAACAAGCTGAAATTACCATAAAAAGTTAATTAGGTTGAAAGTCGCAAAAATTACCATGAAAAACTTGAATTTATCTGAAAACCGCTGAAATGGACTAGAAAGTGCTAAAGTAGCTGAAAAGGTAAAACTAGCTTAAATTCCCAGAAGAAAGCAGAAAGAACATGTTTGCCCAATTAGACTGAAAGAAGCAGAAATGAGTACCAGTACAAGAAAGTGGAAATTATCTGACAAAAGCTGAAACTGGCAAAAAAAAAAAAACCCCAGCTGAAAACAGCTAAAAATTCTGAAAGATGCTTACATTACCAGAAGGGAGTAGAGCGAGCACATTTTTTGCTGCATTAAGCTGAAAAAAGTTTAAATGAGTGCAAAAAAAAGTGGAATTAGCTCAAAACGCAAAATTAGCATTAAAACAGCTTAATAGTAGCTGAATTGGCATAAGAAGCTGAAATTAGCAGAAATAAGTTAGAAGAAGCACAAAAACGTTGTAGTTGGCAGAAAGAATCTGAAAGGAGCGCAAAAAACCTGAAAAAAACTGCTGAAAACAGCTGAAAGTAGCTGAAAAAAGTTTAAATTTGCACAAGGCAGCTGAAAGAAGCTGAACCAGAATGAAATGTGAAAGGAGCAATAAAAAGTTGTAAACGGATCTAAAGATTTGAAGGATGGAAAATGAACTCAATTCATTTTCTATGAAAAAAAAAAAGACAGAAAAGGCTAAATATTTCAAAAAGTACCAATACCAAAAGTCATAGCAGGATTGTCCTGAACGAGCCGAATGTTTTGATAAATGACTTGGTGAAATAACACACAAATTGTAGAACGAGAACGATGCAGAAAAAATTATGGAAGGAAAACGATCACAATAGTGTGAATGCTTCATAAACATTCACACTATAAAAGACGCATAACGACTAAACATTTGATTTTCTGTACTCATTTATAGCTTGAAAAAAAAAAAGGCTGCTACCTATAATGGCAATATCAAAAAAGGCGTTCAATACAGAACAACTGGACTTTATTTGTAGCAACTGTATTGAGCGCCTTTTTTGATTTTATCATGCCCTGGATGACTGAGAATCTTCACAAGTATAATAGCAATACGTAGTTTTACCCGATTTGCCAAGAGTCAACGTTTATGAATTACTGGATAACTTTTAGAGTTTGGCGTCACCTTCAGTGTAACTTGCACGTGCTGCTGTTTGAAGTCTTATCTTAGTTTATTTTAGTGAACGTTTGTCCTCTTGGTTGTCTTTTGTAGAATTTCAAACACGTTTTGAGTAATAATGCTAAAACATCATGTGGTTGTCGTTTTACACCAGCACGTTGCAGTTCATTTAAACAAAAATATCTCTAAATTGACATTTAAGTTTTTTTATGTGAGTTTGAAGTAATGTTTTACGTTGAAGCTGCAGCTGTTTCTCCTCTCTGTCATATTTGTGTAGGTGTTTCTTGAACAATAGAACAATGCACCAACTCTCCTCAGCAAAGTTTCCTAGACAGTCTTTTGCACTCATACTGGGGCTTTAATTCACTTCTGCTGCAGTAGTATAAGCAAAAAGAAAATAAAGCAAATAGAAACATGTACACAGGGTGGTTCTGCACACTGTTATAATTGTGTGAATGTTTATGAAGCATTCACACTTTGTGATCCATTTTTCTTCCATATGTTTTTCGGCATCTTTCTCGTTCCACAATTTTGGTGCTATTTCAACAAATATCAAAATATTCAGCTCTCCCAGGACTATGACTTTTGGTATTGGTGCAACTTTCACTTTTTGAAATATTTAGCCTTTTCTGACATTTTTTTTCCCTCATAGAAAATGAATTGAGCTCATTTTACATCCTTCATATCTTTAGATGTGTTTACAACCTTTTACTGCTCCTTTCACATTTTTTTCTGGTTCAGCTGCTTTCAGCTGCATTGTGCAAATTTAAACTTTTTTTCCAGGTAATTTCAGCTGTTTTTTCAGCTGTTTTGGGATACTTTTAGATTATTTCCACTAAATATAAAATTTTTGTTCTTTTTTAATTTCTTTCTGCTAATTTCAGCTTGTTATGCCCCTTTCAGCTTATTTATGCAATTTTCAACCTTTTTTTTTTTGCTATTTCAGCTACTATTTTGCTTTTTTGTGTGCAATTTTTTTATTTATTTTTGGCAAATTCTACATTTTTTGCACCCATTTCAACATTTTTCAGCTGAATTCAGCAAAAAAAAGTGTTCTCTCCACTTCCTTCCACAAATTTAAGCTTCTTTCAGATTTTTAAGCTACTTTTCAGCGGTTTTTCTTTTGAAAATGTCTGCTTTTATTAGATAAGGGCGGCCGTGGCGTAGTGGTAATGGCAGTCGTCCCCCGATCGGAAGGTTGGAGGTTCGAATCCCGGTTCCCCACACCATGTGTCGTTGTGTCCCTGGGCAAGACACTTAACCCCGAGTTGCTCCCGGTAGGACTGGAAAGGCGCCTTGCATGGCAGTCTGCCGCTACCGGTGTATGAATGTGTGTATGAATGGGTGGATGGTTGGTATTGTAAAGCACTTTGGGGCTCCTCACAGGGGGCTAGAAAGCGCTATATAAATAAGCTCCATTTACCATTTTACCATTTACCATAATTTACAATTTTTTATGCTCATATCTGCTTCTTTCAGCCTAATTGGGAAAACAAGTTGTCTTTCTGCTTTCTTCTGCTAATTTAAGCTTCTTCTACCTTTTCAGCTACTTTCTTAAATATAATTTTTAGCTAATTTCAGCTGTTTTCAGATAGATAATTTTTTTGTGTGTAATTTCTGCTACTTTCAGCCTAATTAACTTTTCTATGCTAATTTAAGTTTGTTCTGCTCCTTTCAAGTTACTGCTGCTCCTTTCAGCTTTATCTGCTATTTCAGCTTCTGTTTAGCTGTTTTTATGCTAATTTAATCGTTTATAGCTGTTTTTATGCTAATTTAATCTTTTATAGTTAATTCCACATATTTTGGGCTCATTTAAGCTCTTTCCGCTTCCTTCTTGCAGCTTAAGCTTCTTTATGCCTATTCTGCTACTACTCAACTACATTTGGCTATAATTTCAGCCTTTTTTAAATTTTATATTTTTTAGCAAATTTCCTTTTCTTTCCCCGCTACCGGTAATTTACAATTTCTGCTTTATAATAATTTCTGCTTATTTAAACTTAATTTAGCAAATATGCGTCCTTTCTGCTTTCTTCTGCTAATTTAGGCTTGTTCTTCCATTTCAGCTACATTTCAGCATGTTTTTTTAATATAATTTCGGCTGTTGTTCGGCAAGTTTTTTGGCAGGTTCTTCTGCAATAAGCATTCACACAGCAATTTTGCAGGAAATGCAATTTCTCTAGTTACGAATATATGAAAAATTGTACTGAGTACTGTACAACCATATCATTTAAGTCTATCCATCTAGGGCAGGGGTCTGCAACCTTTACCATCCAAAGAGCCATTTCTGCCCTTTCGTTTATTAAATTAAACGTGTCAAGAGCCGCAATACCTGCTACAACTGTCATCATCAACTGGTGGCCCGTGGGCCATTTAAAGTTTGCTAGAGGGGCTTTTCTGGCCAGTAGGTGTGAAATTATAAAACTAAAAACATCTAATGATTGTTAACATTTATTGATATTTTTACATTTTGAGACAAAAGAAAATATTGGATTCCATCCATCTTCCATTCATCTGTCCAACGTCTTGTATTGTCTTGTATTTTGCAAAAAAACAAAAAACAAAAAAAACAAAAAAACAGTGAACTGTGCAGACAAATGTGGTTTTTATAAAATTGTGGAGTACCTTATTTTTTGGACTATAAGGCGCATTTAAAACCCTTTAATTTTCTCAAAAATTGACAGTGAGCCTTATAATCCAGTGAGTCTTCTGTATTAATTCTGGTTGTGCTTACTGACCTCAAACCGATTGTATGTGGTTATTATGAATGAGCTGGATAAAGTTTGAGTTATCGGACTGTTTTGTTTTGATAATGCACCTTATAATCCAAAAAATATGGTAATTGCGTATCCTACTTTGAAGAATAATGCATAAAGTTAGAGTATAATTTACTTTGTGTATTAGTATCCACATATTTGCAAAGGAGTTGACGGGAAAACTGTTAAAATTGTCATTTTTTGTGGGTAGGCTGCAACATCATATAAAAATCAGTTTTATGTTAGTTTTGGTCAAAGCTTGAAAGAGCCGCTGCAGAGCGACCAAAGAGTGGCTCCAGAGCCGCAGGTTGCAGACCCTTGATCTAGGGTTTATAGAAATGCTTTTCTCTCGTCTATAAACAATTTAATTATTGTTAACTTCAGCTTCATTCATGCTGCTAATGTTCTGCAGCTTGTTTATATTTAAAACTCATAAGGAGTTTAATTGGTGTCACCAGGATTGATGTCACTTTCACTCAGGACAAAGTTTATTCAGCAAAAAGCTGGAAAACCATTCTGATATGAGGTCATTTCTGAGTTAGTCATATTATGTGCATTTCTTTTGTGTGTGTGTTTGCATATCTGTGTGTGTGAGCTCCTCAGTTCCCTGTGGAATCAGGAAGCGTCTAACGGGGTCAAAGGTGACGCGGCCAAAGACGACTCTGTGGAAACTGAGAAGACAAACAAAGCTCGTGTTCCGACCTGGGTCCCGTCTCGCACCTTCTGTTTCTGTAAAACACAAACAAACCCTTTTCTCACTTCAGCGTCCTTATCGCCCACTTTGTGGGATTTTCCGTTTGCTTCTTATGACATTTCCCTTCCTTCACCCCTCTCTCGTGGTCTGGTATTTCTCAGCTCTGCATTCCAGTTGCATAAGTGTGTGTGTGTATGTGTGTGTGTGTGTGTGTGTGTGTGTGTGTGCGCGCGCTCATTTTGAATTCCTCATGTAGCCTTCTGAAGCTGAGTGTAATGCTCAAACTGTATTCTCTGACTTCTTGCAGATACCCACTGATTTACTTTTGTGTAAGACTTTGCTTCTGTGTTTTGCACAAACTCTTTGTGTGTGTGTCAATTTATTTATTTAATAATATGTGCTTCTTTTACATACTTGATGTGCAAGTTTTGCATCTATGCTTGACTCTTCCTCACTTTAGTACTTAAAAATATAATTAAAAGCGCATATACATATATATATATATATGTATATATATGTATATATATGTATATATATGTATATATATGTATATTTGTATATATATGTATATATATGTATATATATATGTATATATATGTATGTATATATATGTATGTATATATATGTACAGTATATATATGTA
>JBBPBX010077357.1:0-16891 GCA_038048925.1 Garcialebias charrua
TATATAAAGATATTTTAAACTGTTCCAACACGTGCAATTTTAAAAACTATGTTTCTAAAATTTAAACGAGCAGCTTTGGATGTTATCAGTCCATTAAATGGCTTTTATTAGTTGTTATCATCCCCATATGTAGCGGTGAAACTGTCCAACCTACCTACTAGGTTTAAAGATATGTTATTGTTGTTATCATCGCTGATAATAGGCAGCGTCTTGCCGGGGTAAACCAGGAAGTGTCTTTTTTTTTCTTTTTCGGCTAACCCTTTTCCTAAACCTAACCTTACACCTGACTCAGAGGAACAACCCTAAACTTAACCCCCTTACCCTTGTGCCTAAACCTAACCAAGACCCTAAACCTAACACCAGACCCTTTACTCTAAACCTAACCACGTGAAGCACTAACAAAGCTAAAAACGGAGCCTATTATCATCGCTACCAAGGCTAACAACGTACCTTTAAACCTAATAGGAGGTACAGGAGGGGCAGTCTGACAGCTACATATGGGGATGATAATAACTAATAACGGACATTTAATGGATCATAACGTTCAAAGCGGGTGATTTAAACTAGTATAAAAGATCACAGAATGTCATGATTTCCCTCTCTCTGCCTCCTCTGCTGTTTGCCACAAGCACACTTGGCCACGCCCACTTCCCTGCTCTGCACGGAGAACTCCTGCAGTGTGGGCTGCACAGAGGTGCAGGAGGTGATAAATAATTTAAAATTATTTCAAATAAAAATTCCATGCTAATCGTGCGGCTCATCCATCAATCTGCCATTTGTACGTCGTGTCCAATCTTACTTTGAAAAACCATGGTAAAGTGAGTTTGCGATTAACGAACTGTGAAGTAGCGAGGGACTGCTGTATATATATTTGTATGGTAACACAGTCAAAGCTACGGTTCAGCCTCAAGGGTTTGTTTCCAAACATCTGAATATGTTTCTAGATGCTAATATTGTCTGTCCAGACGTGGAACGACTGCTTGGTATTGTAAATTGCTGCATTTTCCTATTCCTACACACACACACACACACACACACACACACACCCCACACACACACACCCACACACAGTGTAATTCTGTGCAAGCAAAGCACAGTCAGGTAACTGTTACCTAGCAACCAGCCAGTGCTGACAACCATGATTATGGTTCCTGCTAGGCAAGCAGAAGTCAGATTGTAAAAGGAAACCCAGATACAGCAGCACTATTCTCTGCCACACACACACACACACACACACAAACACACACAAAGCCACACACACACACACACACACACACACAAACACACACAAAGCCACACGTTCATATTTGACACAAACAAACATTTCATATTGGTGCATCCTCTGCTGCTCCATTGGGATTCATGCAGACCACACCTAGCTAAAAATAAAATATGTTCTGCATATGTTAGTGTTTGCACTCATGGTCTTGTCAGTTTTGCTGGCTCAGATGCTTTCCCAGAGATAAACACTTGTCAGGAATGAGCCTCTCCCACAGGGACGCACAGCTAGCAGGGTGGTGGGCTGTCCAGGTGTCACGCTCTATCAATGAGAAAGCCATCAAATATTCAGTATTGATGTGGATTAAAGCTGTGTGGATCCAAGATTACACTCACCCCACTGGGTCCTGCCTGTGTGTCTGAGTGTACTTGTGTAGACTGATGTGATCTGTTCTTAATCACAAGTACAGTTTCACAAAAGAAATATTGAATATGTTTAAAAAAATAATGTGGCTCATGTTTGCACCAGTGAAATACAGAAAGCTTAAAAAACGAACTACTTTATTTCTGTTTACTACAGCATTAAGATTTATTAAGTGTAACAGGGATGGGAAAACACTTAATAATATTAATTTAACTTAAAAGGACAGATCAGACTTGAAATGGGGTTATGTGGAAAGAGTGTGCACTGTTAGCATCTTACGTGATGTTTGAACAACCTCAGATTAGAGAAACAGTTTAAATCTTGCCACACCGGTGAGTTAGCAGCCAGGTGGCGTGACGTCAGGACGTGGACTGCTGTTTTCATGAAATGATTCCAGTCAAAAGACGAAGCTCTCAATTTACCGGTCCATCTATGTTCCTACTCTAATTTATGGTCATGAACTTTGGGTTATGACCGAAAGAATGGGATCTCGGATACAAGCAGCCAAAATAAGTTTTGTCCACAAGGTGTCTGGAATCTCCCCTAGAGATAGGGTAACGCCAAATTTACACTACATGCGTTCCGGCTCCGCCCCGCTCCGCAGGTCGCAGCTGAGCGAGTCCAGTTTCCACTACCTCCACTCCGCTCAGGTCCGCCTGGATGCGCCGTTCCGAGACGCATGCGCGGGAATTGCGAGATCGCGCGATAAATCAAGTGATAAATAAGTAAGTCAGAACAAAACAATTCATTCGGTGGAAGAAGGAGAACAACAGTAGAGACTGCTGCCTTGATCTTCTCTCGTAAATGAGCGACAGGACATGGTTTGAGCAACAGGAAGTGATGTATTACATTTCAGAATAAAATACTTATTTATTTATTTATTTCTTGTATTGCGTTTGTAGGCGTAGTCATAAATGATAGTTTGACAGCATTTTTGTACAAATAAATCCGTATAGAGCTAGGATTAGTCCGCCGTGGTGATTTTATTTTGTAAATACGGATGTTGTGCTCGTTCCTTTTCCTGTTGGTGCGACGTAATCTTCAAAAATTGACTCCGCACAGCTCCGGCGTCCGGCAGAAATAGGATCAATTCTAATTTTGACGGACTGCCGTCCGCTCGCCTCCGTTCACCGCCGTCGTGCGGAGCCAGTGTAAACTCTCTCATTGATTATAATAGGTGCATATTTGCTGCGGAGGTCGGAACGGAGCGGGGCGGAGCCGGAACGCATGTAGTGTAAATTTGGCGTAAGAAGCTCGGTCATCCGGGAGGAACTCGGAGTAGAGCTGCTGCTTCTCCACATCGAGAGGAGCCAGTTGAGGTGGCTCGGGCATCTGGTTAGGATGCCTCCTGGACGCCTCCCTGGTGAGGTGTTCCGGGCATGTCCCACCGGGAGGAGACCCAGAGGAAGACCCAGGACACGCTGGAGGGACTATGTTTCTCGGCTGGCCTGGGAACGCCTTGGGATTCCCCCGGAGGAGCTGCTCCAAGTGGCTGGGGAGAGGGAAGTCTGGGCCTCCTACTTAGGCTGCTACCCCCGCGACCCGACCCCGGATAAGCAGAAGAAAATGGATGGATGGATTCCAATCGTAAAAGTTTTATAAAAGCCTATGCAGTTTTTAAATACATCTTTACAATGCCATCAACTTCCTTTTACAGTATTTTCTTGTAGAAATGTTATAGTATTGTGCTAGAAGGGCCCCAGCCTATAATGTAAAAGCTAGAGACCTGCTCCTCATGAAATGCACTGTACTTGTACAGTATAGTGCTTTCTATCATATCAAGAGACTCAAACCTCAGCAACCTCACCTTTACAACACAATCTGTGTCCTCATTTACCCAGTCAAACAGCACTCTACTAGAGCTATACAAATAATAATAATCAGTGCTTTAGATAACATTTATACACCAATGGGACACACATTGGATGCAATGCAGTGTCTTGCCCAGGGACACTTCAGCATGTGAGTGTTGGTGGAATCAAACCCCCAATTCTTGCATTGGAGGACGACTGCTCTAACCACTCAGCCACAGCTGCCCATAAATGAAGAGAACTGGATCATTTTTTTAACTTTTATGCTATTTTTATAGTAAATGCCTTTAAAAGCACAAACATCCTTACAGGCTCTTCCTTCAATAAATGAACAGATTATAATTTATTGGGACAAAGACATAATGTTTCTAATCCATTACTTATCCAATATGCATGTCATTGTTGATTTTTTAGCTGTATCTACTCAACCGATGTCTGTCTGTTTTATATACCCTGTATATATAATGCCTATATAAGTCGGTCTTATCCTGATGTTTTTGTACAGTCAACATCTATTTATTCTAATTGTAGTTTTCTTTATTTTCTTTTTTTGATAAATGCAAATGCTTATTGTCAATTATCATGTGACGTGCTGCTGCCCACTTGACCAGGTCACCTTTGTAAAAGAGATCTCGATCTCAACGGGCTCTGGTAAAATAAAGGTGATTGATTGATTGATTGATTGATTGATAACAGATCACGTGGCTGCTCCACCAATCTAGTTGCATCATGCAAGAGCATTTTTGGCATCCCTAGTCTGTACTACTGTCATTACTGTCACAATAATAACAACAAGAGATGCATTTATTGTGAAAAATATGGTTAATGTCACCAAAGAGAACATATTAATGCCTCTCATGTTTTATAAAACTTGAGTAAAGTTGTTGTCCAGCTCAACCAGCTCCAACCAAACCGCAATAAAAGTGATTATAGTAATTTGAAAGTGAACACATGAGCTGCAAACTTGAATTTATTGGGTCTTGGTGTTCAATACAAAAAAATAAAATAAAAACAGGATCGTTTAATTAAAAAAATGTATTTAGAAAATCAAAATGCTAATCATTTCTCTACGTTAGACGAAAAAGCATGTGGACTTTTTTTTTCCACTGATTGATTTGTTGTCAAACAAGATGGCTCCTTTTGGGGCTTGGAGGGGATATTCTTCAATCTCACATTAAAATCCCCACCATCAGGGAAAACCGGAGACAACCAGAGACATTAGTTCATTGTCCGATGATTCTCTTGGCACTAAGACGTACGTGCAGCTGGAGTTGGTGCTCTTCAAGCCTGGTGGTGCAGAGGAGAGATGTGTGAGGACGTGAGCTCCCTGTCTTCTTACAAGCAGACATGCAGCGAGAGAGAGATGGATTTAACCCAAATAGGAGTGGATTATACACATCTTCTATGCCTCCAGTCAGCATTACATAACCTTAAATCTAGTTATGCATCCCTGTTTCATTTTAGGAGTGAGGTTGGAGGGGTGGGGGTTGCAATCAAACCACTGAAGATATCCACACGTTACTGTACACACGCAAAGCGCACGTCTATATCTTGGTGATGGGATTTTAATTGGATGGGGTTTCATAACAGCTCTTAGCATGATGGGCAAGAAAAAAAAAGTGACATTTGGAGAGGATTCAAAAGAAATGCAGGCCAGATATAGGAAGGGAGCACAAACATATGGGAGCTGCTGCCTGAAACAGCCGCAGACGACTGTGCCAAGCAGCTGCAGTCTGTAGTAGAACAACAGCTGGTCTCGCACGACAAGTCATCCTTACTGATTGTCCATCATGACCGCAGAAATCAACCTGCCGGTGATAACCTTTCAACGCAGAGGGCTGCTGGGTAACCGGCCGGCAGCTGCGGTGTGTTTGTGTGGAAGAGGGAGGTTGTTGTTTTGAATGTAAAACGAGCCAACAGCTTAGGCAGGACTGGCTTTCATTTTAGGAGACGTCCACAGTAGTGTGCATGTGTGTGTGTGTGTGTGTGTGTGTGTGGAGATGGGGGGAGGGGGGTTGTAGGCCGCCCTGTTCATCTGCTGATTGAGATTCAGCCGCCGTCCTCCAGCTCAATACTGCCCTCTGTATCTCAAAGCCTCATGGCTGAGAAGTCTGCGAACAAACGTGTCGCTATGGCAACCCAGAGACAAACAGCAGCTGATGAGTTTAGCTGTGGTCAGAAAAGTGTGCTGCCCCCAAGTGGTAGGTTATAAATCTGCAAGGCTCCTAAACTGAAATGGCGAAAAAAAATATTTTATTATTTTTATTAAAGTTTTATTCATTTTACATATTTAAGAAAAACAACATAAAAGATAATGGAAAAAAACCATTTCATAAATATGAGAAAAAAAATCAAAATACATAAAATGAAAGGTGGCAGAAAGAAGAAAATTTTCTTATTTTGTCTGCCCCTTTTTTACCACAAAAAACAAAACAAACAATTTACAAACAATCAATTCAAACAATTAACTACCAAAAACAACAGATCAATTTAGTAACATTTCACACTCAATAATCAACAAATAGATTAGGATGCATTACTTGAATCTTTAGTATTTTGCTAGAAATTTAGACTTGATAATTTTTTTGAATTTCATCACAGAGTTTACATCTTTAACATCTTTTTCCAAAACATTCCACAATTCCACTCCCTTATTCGAAATAAAACGTCCCTTCAAACTAGTCCTATATCTAGGTTTAACAAACATTTCAGTTCCTTTTAAACTGTAACGGCTTTCTCTCTTTATGAAAAACATTTGAACATTTGTGGGTAGCACATTCTTATGAGCCTTATGCATTACTAACAAAATATTATAATCTAACAATTCATGAAATTTCAATTATTTGAGTTGTTTAAGTGTTTTTCAACCACTGTTCCGTGGCACACTAGTGTGCCGCGAGTGATCGTCAGGTGTGCCGTGGAAATTATCCAATTTCACTTAAATGGTCTAAAAAGATTTTTGAAAACAAATTAATTATCTAATAATATTCCATTTTTGAGTGTCTGTGCTGTAGTAAGGCTCCAGTATAGCTCAGCGTTCGGCCGTATGCCGATCCGTGTGCGCGTTCTGTGCACAGGCAGTTCACCCCCATTGCTCGGCGTGAGGCTCCAGCGTTTTCGCACCAAATTCTTGACATCATTTGAGCAGATGCAGGGCGGAGCGTTTACCTACGGGACAAATTGAGGTCACTGATTGGTCATTTGCTGACACGCCTACTGAACTGATTGACAGATCGGGTGGAAAAAAGGCGAGAGCTTGCAGCTTCTGCGCAATACCGGGTTTTCCGCCATTTTTATAGGCGGAAGATGGTGAAAAAACAGACTAGAGCTACCAGCTTCTGCTGCAGCGGTGTTCTGTTTTTATATGTTAATAAAAAGTTCTAAAAAAAATAAAAAAAAACAGGGAGCGCTGGTCCTGCAGCCCACACATCAGACAATTACACCAGGAAATCTGCAGAACCTCGCGCAGCCACGTTGGACATGAGTTTAATTCGCTCGTGACAAATTCATTCATTTCTCATCATTTCAGTCATGGAGTCAGCGGAGGAGGAAGCAATCACTTGACTTTTGGCAAAAAACAAAACAAAAGAAAAGGCCAGATCTGGAATGAAGAAGGGGAATTTAATAAATTTGTGTCACATACAGTGCAATTTGAAAGTGCAATTTGAAATAAGAAATATAAAATATGATAAAAATACATTTTTGTGTTTATTTCATTCCTATTCAAGACACTTTGATAAGAATGACTACCGGTATACAGTATATTTAATAT
Source organism: Garcialebias charrua (assembly GCA_038048925.1). Lineage (NCBI taxonomy): Eukaryota > Metazoa > Chordata > Actinopteri > Cyprinodontiformes > Rivulidae > Garcialebias > Garcialebias charrua. The sequence continues at coordinate 7,226 of JBBPBX010077357.1, forward strand.
AGGCGGATACAGTGTATCTTTGTTTACAATTTTGGTTGGTGGTGTGCCTCGCGATTTTTTCAATGAAAACACCGTGCCTTGGCTCAAAAAAGGTTGAAAAACACTGGTTAAATAATACATTTGATGGATGACGATAAGGCTTTCTAGCAATAATTCTCACCGCTCTTTTCTGCAAAATAAAAATAGAATTTGTTATAGTTGTACAGGCTTTACCCCAAACCTCCACACAATAAATTAAATGTGGAACAAAAATTGAGTTATATAGCAAATAGAGAGCCCTATCATTTAACAAGTCCTTTAGTTTATACAATACGCCAATAGATTTAGATAACTTAGTTTTAACAAAATTTACATGCTGTTTCCACGACAATCTCTCATCAACAATTACACCCAAAAACTTCACCTCATCCACTCTACTTAGTTCAACACCATCAATTTTGATAGAAAATTTATCTATTTTATTTTTGCTAAATAACATATAATTAGTCTTATCTAAATTTAATGATAACTTATTTAAACTAAACCAAGTTTGTAATATTGAGATCTCCTCTTTTAACAACTCAAACATTTGTTTCAAATCATAAACAAAACAAAAGAAGGTGGTATCATCAGCAAAAAGAACACACCTTAGAATACCAGACACTTTTACCAAATCATTTTTGGTTTTATTATTTTTTTTAATTTTATTATTATTTAAGGGTTCATTGCAAGACAAAAAAAAAAACATTACACTACTGTTGGAGGAAAAATGGCTGTTAAATTTGGGGGCAGAATCATAATATTCTTGTTTTATTTTATTGAACTTGGTTTTTTTGATACATTGGCTTCACTTTAAATCTTGTAGAACAACATGTTAATTACATTTATTCAACAGGATTCTGAGTTCAATAGTACACAGTCCTATTTAAGGGGTTTTAAGTGACAATCTTTAAGCTTTCTGAAGATTTGTCAGCTTTTCTTTTGACTCTGGCTTTTTTTTAAAACTCATTTTGTACCTACCAGTTTTCAGAAATGCATTCATTCATTCAACCTTTATTTCTACAGGTTAGTCTCATTGAGGCTCGAGGACAAGAGAGACCTGTTTTAGACAAAGAACACAGAGGAGACAGTCATATAAAAGCAACATACAACAATAGATAATCATATAAAAGCATATAAAATGAAAGGTAAATAAAATAAATGAAATAAAAATCTAAACAAAAACAGCTTCCATTGTAAAGTGATGTAAAATACTAAAAACAGGAACATGTCTGCATTGGTTTTTGTCATGTGGGATGAAAAACACGGAAAAAAACCGTCCACCTGACCTCACACCAGCATTAAAACATATCAATTAATAACAATGAGAACATTAACAATTTACCATTTTAAAGTCCTTAAAATTGTTAGTTTTTGTCTTTTGCCAACAGAGGGGACACCCATATGTTTGTTTGATTGATAATTTCCCAAGATTTTATCTTGCAGTTCTGTATATTCCCAAGTTTCCAGCCTATAAATTATAAATATGTTTGTATTATAAATACAAACTCTGAGGGGAATCAGTAGCACCACAGAGAAGTCACATATCATCAATTAAAGTGGCATTACAGTGATTTTCCTGCTTAAAGTGTAACTCACCTCATAATTAACTGTTTTTAGCTGATAAACTCCCTAGAATGTGTCTAAAATGTTGTATAGCACTATGTCTGTGATAATTTTCATACATTTGTGCGTATTAGTGTAAATCGGCAACATTTGGTCTAAAAACGTGTTTACGGTAGTCCTATGGGTTGAACAGAGGAATTGCACCTTAATTTTCTTATTGGTCTAAGATTCTCACTGTGACGTGTTTTCTCACTCTGTCGTCATGAAAGTGGTTCAAGCAGAGCCAATCCCCTGCAGAGATGAGAAGGTCCTCGCTGCAGTTCATACCTTATATGGAAGTGGTACATTGCATGCCGGAAAAGCTCTGCAAAAAAGCATATTATAGTTTTTGGAATGGCACTAGTTATTTGTATATTTTAACTTATTTATTTTAAGAATACTTTTCACTTCATCGAAACTATTTGGTTGTATTTGTTTTCTTATTGTGCGATGGACGAGTAATGCATGAATGCCAAGTTGGGGCAGTGGTGAAAGTGCAGGTTTGGGATCCGAAAGACCCAGGTTCGATCCCCGGTCATGGCATACCTTGTGGTATTATTTTCATTTTTTTAAAGCCTTTTGTTTTGGATAGATCGGGTGAGAATAGATAAATACATCTACATAATTATTCTTTGTTGTTGCTTGTTGTAAGTTGTTTGCTAGAGTTTTAGTTTGTTTTAGTTTGTTGCTAGAGGGGGCATGAACGCAGCATAACCCCCCAACTCCTCCCCTCCTTGACTCTCGACACACCCATTTTGAGGCAGTTTTTGAATCTGGTATGGGGGCGGAGCTATCTTTTGAAAGTGAGGTGAGTTACACTTAAGGATTCATCTATCAATCTAAAAAACATAAATAAATAAATAAATAAATAAATAAAAGGATTTATGAATCTAAGTGAGTGATTTGCTTCAGAAGCTGTTCCTCAGCCTAGTGGTTCTACACTTAACACTCCTCAACCACCTCCTGCCTGAGGGGAGCGGGGCAACTTACAAAGTTTCTTGGAAAAAAGGGAGGAAACCAAGAAAGAAAAGCACAAAAAGAGTGGAGGGCATCAGATCTGTGTACAGCAGATGAACACACACACACACACAAAAACAAGCAAACCTTTAAAAACCAATAGAAAATATATAATTTATGAGTGTCAAACTGTTACCTTTGGTCTGTGAGGTCAAAAGCAAAATAGAACAAATTGCATTTCATGCTTTGCTGCTTGAAACTAAATGTACAAAGATACAATTTAAACTGTTTTTGTTTTTATTTTACGTCAGCACAATTTGAGCTTGTTTGGCTTTTTTCTTCCCAAATAGATCAGAATAAAGTGGCTTATCAAAAATAATAATAATAATAATTAAATACGTAAGTAGAAAAAAAAATCTGTAAAAACAGTCAGATACAAGCCAGTGCGTGAGAAAAAACTAAATCTATTAAAAAAAGGAAACTTTCAGACAACCAGAACTATGGATCAAAACTACTTTTAATAAATTACAAGAAAGTCTGGTTCCTTTAAGGCAGTGGTCCCCATCCTTTTTTGCACCACGGACCTGTTTAATGGGGAGTCAGAAAATTTTGGATAAAATAGATGCCATTTCCTGCATTCTGTTGTATTTTACAAAGGTGTACAGTAGATTCACATGAAACAAAACATGTAAACTCATTCTTGAAACAAATTAATATACATTAATTTTACACTACATTTAATTAATACATTAATTAATATAATTTCACTTTTTGAGTGGAATTACTGAAATAAATAAACTTTTTCACAATATTCAAATTTTATGACCAGCACCTGTATTTTAAATTTACTTTTAATCACTTTATGTGTGATTTATAAGCGTATTAAGTGCAGGATCATTTCTCATTTAATTAGTAAATCCCACACTGGGATCAGCTGTGCCTCGTCATCCTCCTCCCTGCTCCGCAGTGATTCACACATCAGTTCACAAAAGCGCAGGAACTTATGCATATTGCAAAACTTTGATTATATTTCTGTTTTTAATAAAATTGCCCATGACTTTGAAATTTTCGGGGCGAAGATTTTTTACAAGAGCAGAAGCAGAAATGTGAAGGAACAGCTCTGATGTGAATTCAAAAAAGTTCAATGCAAAACGTGTTCTAATGTGATATTAGGAAGCTTTGTTTAAATTATAGTTTTATTTACCGTATTTTTCGGAGTATAGGTCACACCTTTTTAATCATTTTTTCATGGCCTGCGACCTATACTCAGGTGCGACCTATTTATGGCTTTTTATAAAATAAGATGATTTGTAATAATTTATTAACAAAAATTAAACTGAGACACACTCTTACAATAATGTCAGCTAACAAATGTATTTTTTTAGGTGTTTATCCTGCTAAAATTATTCATTTATTAAAGAAAAGTTCAGCTCAGACACATATTTGCTATAATTTTTTATCAAACAATTAATTGTTTTTAAGTGTTAATCTTCTTAAAAGCCTTGCTGTGCGCTCCTGTGGAAGAGACATTTGCAGCAGAGCTAAACACGGTCCACATTTTGACGTAGGTGCAACCTATACTCAGGTGTGACCTATATATGGATTTTTCCAATTCTTTGGCAATAATTGGATGGTGCGACCTATCGGGTGCGACCTATACTCCGAAAAATACTGCAGTTAATAGTTTTACAGTCACTCTTTGTCAGGTGGGTTGAAAAATATGCAGAGTAATCCTTCAAATGCGCAGACACGGCCGCACGCCTCCTCCTGTCTGCTCCGGACCACGCTGCTAAATGACTCCACCCAAACGGGCAATAGAACCAATCTGCGCATGCGTCTAACAGAAACTGAAACTTACTGCTTGTGTATGTTGACCTGCGTCAAGAGTGAGTCATTGACAGACGTGGTGGAGAGAATCCGGTGATTTTTCAATTTTTTATTTTCTTTTCTTCTGTGCGGCCCAGTACAAATTGACCCACGCCCCGGTACTGGTCCATGGCCCGGTTGTTGGGGACCACTGCTTTAAGGCACAATGCAAATAAATCAGTGCATTCTCAGGAAACCAGGTGACATTCAAACACAAACTTAAACCAAGCTATGACGAACCTCCTCTGAGAGGTTTATAGTAATGTCAACACAACTTATAGACTTCAGGATACAGACCACACATGTAGCAGGTGCAGCTTTACTCTGACCACAGCAGAAACAATCCCTAGATTACTCCTGCACTCTGGGAGAATGCTTCAAACATAAATGAGTAGTAATTACTGCGGGACAAATATGCGTTACATCATAAAGGACCGTTAAGAGTGAAAATATGAAATATATTTTCCCACCAATGTTTTCATGGAGGAAGATTTAAAACAAACACAGACATGGATAAAGAAAGCTGTTTTATCCCAGCCATATTGTGGTGTAACCAGTGGCGGATCTACCATTCAGGCGAACGAGGCCGGGGCCTGGGGCCGCCAATGAGCAGGGGCCGCCAATGAGCAGGGGCCGCCAATAAGCAGGGACCCCAGCCGTCACCTACATCCCTAACATTGCTCCTGCTTGTTAATGTACGTTTAACATAAAAATAATTATAGTTACGATGAAAACTATCTTTAAAAACGCAACAGAAAAAACGGTTGAGTTCTGTACCCCCCTACTAAAATGGACTATTCCGTCATGCGTCATGACGTCACCCACTAATCCAGGAAGTGCTGTATGCTCGCTGCTGTTTTGTGTGAGAAGGAAGCGGGAGACAGGAGACAGAAAAGCGGAGCTGAAAAACGTAAAAAGCGTCAAAAAACAATAACGTATGTTTCTTCACTACCGAAAGTGACAACCTTTTTTAATGGGTCGAATTCTAAAACTTCATCAACTGCTAATGACGGTCACGAGCGGCAGCGGCCCATTTAAAAGTGTGGCGGAACCGGACATCAGGATCCAGGAGGAAGTTAATGGCGCCGAGGCAGTGACTCAAGATGAAGATAAAGTATTTACAGCAAGATGAGGTACGAGTTTTAGAAATTATTTTGTAGGTTGGGTAAAAGAAATCCTAACAGTAATCAGCTGAGACAACCACTATTTTCACGTTTTCTTTCTGTATCAAAATATTAAAAGATATTCGACCTAAATCTTCTGACTTAAGTAGGAGAGAGGGGATTATATATTTTACCTACTTTAGCTCTCTGCCCTGCTTGCTTAGTATACAGTATTATTAAATTATTCGGACTTTACATTGAATAGAATAGATCTAAAATATTCCACAGTTATCTATAAAAAAAAATTCTCAACCATTTTACAAAATATTTGACTGTTAAAACTTCATCAGACTATCATTGTTTTGTTATTTGGTCCATAGTCCCTCCATTAAATACATTATAAAGCACAACTTATAGCTTTCAGAGTAATGCAAAAATGTGTTTTTTAATAATGACAGGTTTGCTTTGGACAGAAATGCCACTGTTAGTTTAAAACAACAGAATCAAAAGGCTAGGATTGCTAAATTAAAATGTTATCTAAAATGTAAAAATTGATATAAATGAAAAGTGACATTCCCTGATGCATGCTCAATAATCCAGGTGGAAAAATCTGTGACATTATTTGAGTCATTTAGTTTACAGTAAGTCTTACAGTCTGTGTAAGTTTTAAGGTTTAAAAAGAAGTCAAAACTTCCAGTCTTAATTATGGAAACTTGGATAAATGAGAGCCTTCACATGTGTTAAATGTAATAATGTCTTATTTTTTCTTTTATTTCCTCCAACACTAACATTTGTTGTTTTTTCAGATGCAGTCTTTAAACATGCATCATTAAAGACCAGAAACAAGACAGAAGACAACTTTCATAGAAGTCCAGCTGAATAATCAAGGTAATTCATGATCACTTAATGCTGTAAAAAGTGTCTCATGCCTGGACATCTTGCTGTTCATATCGAGCCAGTGTGTGAATTCATCTCAAAGTACCACATCTCAACTACACACACTCACTTTTTCACATTGATCTAACAACTGTTCCCTGTTACAGAATATGTAATATAACGTTAAAAGAATTAAAGTTGTGAAAATCTTATAATTTAGGAAAATATATTTCTACTGTATTGCTCACATCTACCCTCTCTATTTGTTTGTGTTTATTTAGTGTTGTTGAATTTTGGTGTAAGACTTGATTTAGAGCCTTTTATTGCAATAATAAAACATCCATCCATCCATTTTCTTCCTCTTATCCGGGGTCGGGTCGCGGGGGTAGCAGCCTAAGTAGGGAGGCCCAGACTTCCCTCTCCCCAGCCACTTGGAGCAGCTCCTCTGGGGGAATCCCAAGGCGTTCCCAGGCCAGCCGAGAAACATAGTCCCTCCAACGTGTCCAGGGTCTTCCTCTGGGTCTCCTCCCGGTGGGACATGCCCGGAACACCTCACCAGGGAGGCGTCCAGGAGGCATCCTAACCAGATGCCCGAGCCACCTCAACTGGCTCCTCTCGATGTGGAGAAGCAGCGGCTCTACTCCGAGTCCCTCCCGGATGACTGAGCTTCTCACCCTATCTCTAAGGGAGAGTCCAGCCACCCTGCGGAGAAAACTCATTTCAGCCGCTTGTATCCGAGATCTTGTTCTTTCGGTCATAACCCAAAGCTCATGACCATAGATGAGGGTGGGAACGTAGATCGATCGGTAAATTGAGAGCTTTGCCTTTTGACTCAGCTCCCTCTTCACCACGACAGACCGGTACAGGGCCCCTTTACAAAGGTTTGCCTGGGGCCCCAAAATGTCTAAGTCCGCCACTGGGTGTAACCTGAGAGAGAGGAAAACATAAAACATGATGATTGTGTGTATGGGGGGATGTTATGCATTATAGTTAAATCATGTTGGGGCATTTTGGAAATTAAACTTAAACAAGTCATCTTCTACTTGAAAAAGATTTTCTTTCTTTCTTTTGACTGATTGACAGGAGTCCTCACAGCGAGCCATGGCACACTAAGATCTGGTAATTATTTTTACGTCTAAAGAACACCATGTTCAAGCATAAATGTGTCCATATGTGCTCTTGGCACCAGGACATCCTAGGCCACAGTTCGATTATCGACTTTGTGGTCGTTTCATCTTATCTGCGGCCACATGTCCTGGACACTCGGGTGAAGAGAGGATCAGAGCTGTCCACTGACCACTACCTGGTGATGAGTTGGCTCTGATGATGGGGGAGGATGCCAGTCAGACCTGGCAGGCCCAAACATAATGTGAGAATCTGCTGGGAACGTCTGGCAGAGTCTCCCATGAGATGAAGCCTTAACTCACACCTCTGGGAGAACTTCGAACATGTTCCGGGGGAGGTGGGGGACGTTGAGTTCGAGTGGGCCATGTTCCACGCCTCTATTGTTGAGGCGGCTTATTGGAGCTGTCACTGCAAGATTGTTGGTGCCTGTCACGGCGGCAACCCTTGAACCCGGTGATGGACACCGGAGGTGTGGGATACTGTCAGGATGAAGAAGGAGTCCTATTGGGTTTTTTAAGCCTGTGGGACCCCGGAAGCAGCTGATGGGTAGTGACAGTCCAAGTGGCATGCGGCTCAGGTGGTCACTGAGATAAAAACTCAGGCATGGGAGGAGTTCGGAGAGGCCATGGAGAATGACTTCCGTATGGCTTCGAGACGATTCTAATCCACCATCCAGCGTCTCGGGGGTGGGGAAGCAGTTCACCACTGACAACGTTTATAGTGGAGGTGGTGTGTTACTGCCCTCAACTCGGGATGTCGTGGGTCGGTGGGCAGAGTACTTCAAAGACCTCCTCAATACCACCAGCACGTCTTGGACTGAGGAAGTGGAGCCTGGGGCATTTGTGTTGGATTATCTAATCCCTGGTGCTGAGGTCACAGAGGTGGTTAAAAAGCTCCTTGGTGGCAGGGCCCCAGGGGTGGATAAGATTAACCTGGAGTTCCTTAAGGCTCTGGATGTTGTGGGGTTGTGTTGGCTTACACAACTCTGCAATATAGCGTGGACATATGGGGCAGTTCCCATGGATTGGCAGACTGGGGTGGTAGTTCCCCTATTCAAAAAGGGGGACCGTAGAGTGTGTTCAAACTACAGGGAGATCACACTCAAGCCTCCCTGGTAATGTCAATTCAGGGGTTCTGGAGAGGAGGATCCACCGGATAGTCAAACCTCAGATTCAGGAGGAGAAGTGTGGTTTTCATCATGGTTGTGGAACACTTGACCAGCTCTACACCCTCAGCAGGGTCTTGGAGGGTGCACAGGAGTTTGTCCAATCAGTCTAGATGTGCTTTGTGTACTTGGAGAAGGCCTCTGACTGTGTCCCTTGGGGAACCCTGTGGGGGTACTCCGGGAGTATGGGCTTTGGTACGGGCTGTTAGGTCCCTGTATGACCATGTCAGAGCTTGGTCTGCATTACCGGCAAGAAGTTGGTCTCGTTCCCGGTGAGAGTTGGACTCCACCAAGGTTGCCCTTTGTCACCGACTCTGTTCATAACTTTTATGGACAGAATTTCTAGGCGCAGCCAAGGTGTTGAGGGGATCCGTTTTGGTGACCTTAGGATCACGTCTCTGCTTTTTGCAGATGATGTGGTCCTATTGGCTTCATCTGGATGTGATTTACAGTACAGCTTTTGCTGGAGCAGTTTGCAGCCGAGTTTGATGCGGCCTGGATAAGGATCAATTCTTCCAAATCCAAGGCCATGGTCTTGAGTCAGAAAAGGGTAGAGTGCCCTCTCCGAATCTGGGAAGAGGTTCTGTCCCAAGTGGAGGAGTTTAAGTATCTCATAGTCTTGTTCACGAGTGAGGGGAAAATGGAGCGAGAGATCGATAGGCGAATAGGTGCGGCATCAGCAGTAAAGTGGGCACTACCGGTCTGTTGTGGTGAAGAGAGAGCTGAGTCAAAAGGCAAAGCTCTCAATTTACTGGTCTATCTACGTTCCCACCCTCATCTATGGTCATGAACTTTGGGTTGTGACCGAAAGAAAGAGTTCTCGGATATAAGCAGCCGAAATGAGTTTTCTCCGCAGGGTGTCTGTGCTCTCCCTTAGAGATAGGGTGAGAAGCTCGGTCATCCGGGAGCTGCTACTTCTCCACATCGAGAGGAGCTAGTTGAGGTGGCTCG
>JBBPBX010077358.1:0-16891 GCA_038048925.1 Garcialebias charrua
ACAAAGTTCATTGAGGGTAAAAACCTGAAATAAGGTACCTATGAATACTTATTACACAGTGAAACGCGTAAACCTCAGCTGATTAGTTTATTTGACTCAGTGCTACATTAAAAGTGAATATTTATTTGCAAACACTAACATGAGAACAATCTTTTGATTTTTTTCACACAAAATCAAAACTAAAAGATGGGAGATAACAATTATGATCAAGCTTTACAGCTGCTCACAGCAAAGCTTGAATCGTTAAGGCTTAGTAACATTCGCAGAAGAGAAACTTTTCAACAAGAAAAACTTAAGTTAAAACGTGAGATCAAACGAATTCAAAACAAAAAGATGGGAGATAACGATTGTGATGAAGCTTTACAGCTGCACACAGAAATACTTGAATTGTTCAGGCAAGATAACATTCGCAGAAGAGAAAATTTTCAACAAGAACAACTTGAGTTAAAAAGTGAGATTGAGCAATTAAAAATAAAACGGCGTGCTATAAATGGTTTTGATGTTCGTCAACTCCCTGACCCGATCTGGTTAAAAACAAAACCAGAGCGTGAACTACATTACCAAGACAAGGTCAAATCCCACTCGCTGGAGCTGGAAGGGACAAGTTCATCAACTCCCTCTCCTAAAAAAGGCGAGAAGAAACATGTTTTTCGAACTAAAAAACCACGACATGAAGGTGTCCGCTGGAACAATGAGCCGGAGTGGCTCAGACAAGACCCAGAGTACATAAAACGATTTCAAAGGACGAGCACACGTCCTGTCCCTGCACCTCGGACGAAGCTGCCCGAGATAAGCAAAAAACCACAAACGGTGGACGCCCGCTCTTTAAGTGACCCTCCGCGGTCTACACCGAGCAAAGGTCCTGCCCCTGCACTGCGGACTGGACAGTCCGGGAGTAGCAGAAAATCACAGGAGTTCCAGAAAAAAGGCAACATACCTCTATGCTCTGAGGAGATAGTGGACATAAGTTGGTTGTTTGAAAACTTGAATGATACAGAGGATGACCGAACTGGTACATTGAGTGACCTTGTCTTTGATAACTCAGAGCACATGGATAACTCAGAGCACACAGTTAGTGACAACAATAGCAAACGACAAAGAGAAAAACTTCTCAAAAAAGGCCTTGAGCTACAACATCAGTTTAAACAATCAATGATGAAACAGAGCGCTGTAACTGCTTTTGAAGCTCACATGCAAAACAAAACACCCTCTGAGGTGTGCCTAGGTCAAAAGGTCGTATCCCAGTCGCAAAAAAGCGAGAATAAACACCGTCGTCTCAAAGGTCCTCTGACCCCAGAAGAGGCAGAGAACATGCGTCGGTTGATAAAAGAGTGGGATGATACTAGCGAGAATGAACACTATCGTCTCAAAGGCCTTCTGACCTCAGAAGTGGTGGAGTACACGCGTCGGTTGTTAAAAGAGTTGGATAATACTAGCAAGAATGAACAAGATTTTCAAACTGACATACAACAAAAAGTTGGTACCAGTTGGAACAGTGACTCAAAATGGTTTAAAGGGAGCCCCGCCCCTGAAGCACCTCAGATTGAAAAATCTGAGACAAGCAACGAACCACAAAAGGTAGGTGTTCACTCTCTAAGAGACCCACAACGGTTCAGATCGAACCAGATGGGTGAAAACCGAGGTCAATCGGTGGGTGGACTTCAAAAGAAATTGAAGGATGAGGACCTATACTCATGTAACTATGCGTCGTCCCAACAGCCACCCCCGAGCCTTGGAACTGCACCTCCCGCGCCTCGAACAGAACAGTTCGAGACAGGCAAAGAGTCACGAATGTCCCGGAATAATGGCCCAACACCTCTATGCTCGGAAGAGACAGAGGAAGTAAGTAGTTTGTCAGTAGATTTGAATGTTACTGTGCTTGACCAACCTGATACAATGAGTGGCGTTATCATTGATAATGACACTATCAACATTGACCAACCTGGAGCGATGTGTAGCACTGTCTTTCACAAAGACTCAGAGCACACAAATAACTCAGCGCACACTACTACCAACATTGCCATGGATGTTGACAGCAAACCAATTGCTGACACACAACAACATCCTGAAGGTCATGATGCTGACAGCCAACAAGATGCTGACAGTAAACAAGATTACACAGACAGAGTCACACGTGAACAGAAACGTGGGACAAGACCTGTGAGGTTTCTGTGTAACTTTATACAAAGGGGGGTGGCTAAGAAAGCTTACCTGCCTATCACACTGGAAGGTGTCCTTGAGCGTGAAGCCCTCCTGGATGGTAGTGCTGATATAACCATTATGTCGGCCAAGCTGTTCGAGGAGCTGAGGACCGCCGCTAACGGTGTTGACAGGCAAATACCCTTTGAGAAATGTGCTATTAAGCTACAGGGTCTCGCAGAGACGGGAACAACCCTAACAGCTATGGCTATGGTTCACATGAAGATTGGCGAAATGACACTACACCACCCGGTGTACGTGTCTACACTTGACTCATTCCCATTTTTGGTTGGCCAAGATTTTATAAACCGCTTCAACGCGATTATAGATTATGGTCAACAGGAAATGTGGGCAACAGTGAGAAAACCCCTGCCAATAAAAGTGCCTCCTCGTTGTGGTACAGACTGCCTAACCGCAGGTACCGCAGTGGCCACGAGGGACTCCCCAACCGTGGTCACAAGCCCGGTAAGTGAACCTTCAACTACAGGTGAGACAGAAGAGACCCAAAAGTTGGACCAATCTCTGGCCCAACAAGAGAACCTCCTCTGTGAGCTGACACATTCAGCACTCCCTGACCACTACCTACCACAGGTAGTGAAAGGTGTTGAGATCCAAGGATCCCACACCGATGACGCTGTACTGTCCTCTGAGACGGGTAATTCGGCAATCAACCAAGCTTTCAATGAAACCTTGGTTCAAGGGCATCTGAGTCCAGAAGATGACAGTCAACCAAACGCTGACAGTCACTTGGACATCATTGTTGCAGACTACGAGGACCCCTCTTCAGACAAGAAGGGGGCAAACTCACATTACCTACCACAGGTAGAGAAAGGTGTGGAGATCCAAGGACCCCACACCGAGGTTGCTGTACTGTCCCCTGGGACAGGTAAATCGGCTATCAGCCAAGCTTTCGATGAAACCTTGGTTCAGGAACATTTGTGTCTAGAACTAGTCAGAAATGACATAGTTTTTACAGACTCAAAGAGCCTCTCTTCAGTCAAGAAGTGGGAAGACACACACAACGACAGTGACCCGTCGCAGTCTGTACAATCAGACACACCAGCGATTGCGCCGACAGTTGTGACACACCTGAATTACACGGAAAGAGGTAAACGTAAGAAGATACGTTGGCCAAATCCTAAACGATTCCTGTGTACCGTCTTCTCTCAGCTGCGCGAACAGCTTAAACTAAACGGTGGCATCCTAACTTGTGCCCATGGACGGACGTCCTCACCTGTGTTCGTGGTCCCCCATGACCAAAGGGGGGTGATGTTAGGCCATGCCAAAGACAAAGATTTGAATGTACACCTCAGAAACACTTTTGTTTTCGCCCAGAAAAACCTGGAAAGATCTGCTGAAGGACGTAAGGCGTACTATGACCAAAAGGCCTCTCACAATGAACTCCAAGTGGGAGACAGAGTCTGGTACTATACGTTCGCCCCAGCAACCGGGAAAGGAGGGTCCGAGACCGGAACTCTCGCCCGCAAACTAATGCCCAGGTGGACTGGACCTCATCTGATAACAGACAAAGTGTCCTCAGTCGTCTACGAAATCAAAATCAGCAAAGGCCGCAAAGAGCCAATTGCTAAATGGGTACATCGAAATCAGATCAAACCTTACAAGGCGTTCAATGACTCCACAAAAGACAAAGATCTCACAAACTCACCGACTTCATGGGATAATAAGGTCGTCCAAACACAAGTTAGTAAATAAACTAATCAGGTTTAAACTACCATATTTCCCACCCTATAAGTCGCATTGTCCAATTTGAACTTAGAAACGCTAAGCCTAAAACCCACAACAAAAAACTAACCTTAACAACCGTTTAAATCCACGAGATTTAATTTGACCTCGGTCATAAAGTTGAGACCTGTTTTTCTTGTGTGTTGCACTTTGGAATCTGACGACAAGAGTGTGTCGAAGCAGTGAAACGTTGTTTCCTTGTTGTTTAGTCATTACTGTTGTCATTAGTTGAGATACTGTTTGGTTCTGAACACTCCCAGCCAAAAAGGTTTTATATTAACATTGGTTAATGAATGATATGGATTTAACTATGCCAACATGCAGTTCATTTTGTTAAATCGCAATCGTTGAAGAGTCAATGTAGTTTAAAGCTACCCAAGGTACCATAAACTACACTGGTCTCACAATTTCTAAATTGAACCGATTCGATCGTTTCTATTCTAGATTATCTATTCATTTTGATGAGTCTCGCCATAGACTTCAAAATTTATTAGGAATACCAAATCCTACGTCGTTCGTCTAAAAGACAACAGACATTTAGATCAAACTATATTTCATTTTTATTTTAGTTTAACCTAAACTAAGTAATGAATGGAGGAATAGTTTGGAATTAGAGGCCTTCGTTACAGAAGCCCTCCAAAATTTTATAGGTACAGATCCCTATATCTAATTTTACAGAATTGATCCACCCCTTAATTGGTAATTGTAGCTGATCTAAACCATGATAGCTTACATACCAGGTGCATATAGGTAGGGCCTAATGTAAAATCCCAATCATAAGCCCACCTAAAAAACCACATAATTGCATGACACATAGAACCAGAGTGGCACTGACTGGAAACCAACCAGCCAACAACCTTCGATGTGGGGACCTGCAGCTCCAACGCTTGGTCTTCAACCTTCATCCAAGGGTCGCCTCCTCTGCGTCAATCGAGGGATCCCCTCTACATGCTGATTATGAAAACAATTGGTGCTGATCAATCAACAAAGCTAATCGTTGTGGAATTACTGCTATGGAATTACCGCTGTGGATTATAAGACTTTGTTTCCCAAAGGATCACAGACTTTGTTTTCCAAGAGTTAACAGACTTTGTTTTCCGAAGGATTAAAAGCTTTTCGCAATGGGATTACCTCCGAACAGTATGGAATTTCCAAAACTTTATGGGATTATAATTTTTGATTTTTCTTTTCCACTTGCTGGATTACTTCAAGATCAAAGACAGTTCAAGGTTTCCTTTCGTGTTGGACCCCATCCCCAAGGACTGGCGATGGCTTCCAAAAGGGGGGAGATGTAGTGGACATGACCTTGTCCACTTTTAAGACACCTGTGTACTTTTGAACTGTCCAGTGATGACCTTTACTGACCTCTCAGTGAAGCAAGACATTTACTACAAAATCATTCATTTAGCTATAATCTGATAAATATAGTCACCAAAAGAGACTATTTCTATCTTTGATTTTAGGCTGATGTGATCAAAAGAATAACTTTTGTCATTTTCATGATGTGTGCTTTTTAAGCTGTGTTATTCTGTGAGAGTTAAACTGTGTCCACTGCTGTGTTAAAGGGAAATATCGGGTCACAGAGACCCGACTGTTTTGTTTAGAAATAAGAAGACAGTTTAATCAGTTGTTTTTCATGAACAAGGCTCCAGCTTTCTCTGTCTGTTCCTAAACATTTCCCTCTGCTCTGGCTTTAACCTTGGGTATGATAAGGCAAGTGAACTCCTCTCTGTGTTCCTGTCTTTTTAAGTTCAAACTGTGCGAGAACGCTAGAGAGTTGCTGGGAACTTCAAAGGAGATGTGAACTTTCCCAAGGAGCTGAGTACGTTTTGGTCAAGAGCTAACGACCTGCGTCTTCAGCTAAGGACTGATAACAGGCTGTTATGAGTCCACCTCGAACGAGCGTTTGTTATTCCTTCCTGGAATAAATTATCTTGAGCCAAGAAACCACGACTGTCACGACTTTTGCCGATGAAAGCGAGTATCACCGACACCGACAAGGTAAACACGCGTGGAGTCCAGCTTGGACTTGCGGGACCGACGACTTGTCAGTCTAAAGTTGACCACAGCTCTTTACCAGAACCAAGGCGGACGTCTTAAGGTAAAGGAGCAGCTGTTTGCTTGCTGGAGGTGTGATGATATCTTAGCTGGACGCGTACAGAAGAGTGTCATCTGGTTTCATAAATGCAAGATAAACTTCCTCTCTTAACCTCCCAATTCTTCTTAAATCTTTCCTCCTATTTCTTTCCCCTCTCAAACTAAGCTGGAAACTATATTTTTAAGTTTAAAGAGCCCACAGACTAAATATGTTAACATCCAATATTGAAGTCTGTTGTGTTAAATTTAAGTGTGCTGACGTTTTAATTTGAAAGAAAGTGAAATCATGTCAATCAAGTGTAATGGTGTTAATTTAGTTGATTTATTTTAAATAAATGATAGTGTCTCTTTGACATATCAAACTAAGTTAACGTCTTTGTCACTTAATGGCTCTGTTTATTTATCCATCATAAAGATCACAGAAATATTGGGTAAACTGAAAAAGAACAGAATCCGTGAATTTACTATTCAATCTGAATAAGTAGATTAATTAAGGATAAAGAGGTCAATATTAATATTGACCTCCTCATTAATTCTTACACAGGAGATGAAAGACTACAACGAACGGGCTTCACAAACAGAAGACCGCATCTCCCTTGCAGAGGATGAGGTGGCTAAGCTACGAGCTAACGTTAGCACCTTACAGGCTAACAACAAATCGATGGAAATAAAATTGATGGATTTGGAATCAAGAGCTCGCTTAAATAACTTACGGCTTGTGGGTCTGCCGGAAGGCGCTGAGGGCTCTGACCTATGTGCTTTTTTGGAGCGGTGGATTCCTGAATCGGTGGGGAGCAACGTGGACGCGGCGCAGGCCTCGGAGGGCCTGCAGGCCAAGGTGAGCCTGGAGTCCGCCTACAGACTGGGCCGGAGGATGGAAGGCGCTGCTCGACCCAGAACCCTGCTGATGAGGTTTGTGAATCTTCGTGAGAAGCAAAGGGTCATGAGAGCAGCGAGAACGAAGAAGGATATATATTATAAAGAGCAACAGGTCCGCTTTTACCCAGATTTGGCTCCGGGGCTCCACCAGCTCCGGAAAAAGTTTGACCCAATTCGGGAACAACTACGTAAACTGGGCATTCGTAATGGAATAATTCATCCTGCAACACTATTGGTGACATTTAAAAATAAAACAATGAAATTTAACTCCTTTGAGGACGCATGCAAGTTTATAAAAGAAATTGAGGAAGACTCAAAACATGCAAAGCCTTGAGGAAGGGAAAAGAAGAAAAAAAAGAAAAGGACACTGATGGTATGTTAAAAGATAAGAGGGGGAAAAAAATAAAAATAAAAAAAATAAAAAAAAAATAATAATAATAATGACAATAATTTGAAATGTAAAGTCTTGTCATTGAATGGTATATTGGACTTATAGTTTAGTTCTACAGTAAATAGCTAAATACGTCTTATTTGTTTATCTCTTTACTGGGCAATGCAGTGAATATATTTGGTTAATTAAATAAATATATAAGGGTCTTTGAATAAATAGAAGTTTAAACTAGAGCATAGGTATAATAAGTTAGTTAGTCTGAATAGGCTCTAAACATAAGTGAACAGAGGTTAGAATTATAAATCATTATAATTTTTTTTTTTTTTTATTTTATTTTTTATTTTTTATTTTTTTTTTTTTTTTTTTTTTATTAATTTATTATTATTATTTTTTTTTTTTTTTTTTTTTTTTTTTAATTCAAGGCAGTATCGGGGGAAGTTGTTGCAGACAAGCAAGGAGTGGTGGTACTGATCCTCACCAGGTGAGGATTGGTTTCTGGCTATATCGGGAGACGTAATGGAAGTGGGAGGGATCCTCTCAACTTTGGGAGGGAGGGTGGGTGTGGGAAGGGAAGTTTTTGTTTTGTATTTAGTGGAGTTGTACGTAATGGATGTGCGACTTAACATTGTTTTTTTTTGTTGTTGTTGTGTCTCAAACAATGCAAATTTGTTTAATGGACTAATTTTATTACAGTATGTCTCAAACAGTAAAGTTTAATTTTATTTCATGGAACTGCAGAGGTCTTCAACGTCTTCAAAAAGTTAAACAAGTTATGAACAGATTAAAAGAAATGGATTCAAAAATTGTGTTCCTCCAAGAAACACATCTTCTTGACGAGGACTTGTTAAAGGTAAAAAGGAGGTGGAAGGGCAGCATTTACACGGCACCATACACTTCTCAGTCTAGAGGGGTAATGACTTTAATTCACGAATCTGTACCATTGCAAATTAAAAACATAATTAAAGATAAAAGAGGAAGATACCTAATTCTTCAAGGCTACTTAATGTCAGAAATGCTAATTTTAACTAACATATATGGTCCGAATGTGGATGATAATAAATTTTATACCGATATACTCCTCATACTAACATCACTAAAGGGGTTACATATAATGGGCGGAGATTTTAATTGTACATTGAATCCAAATTTGGACAGGTCAACAGGGACGGATCAATCGCATCTTAACTGTAGAAGTGCAATAAAAACTATGATGAGGGAACTAGAGTTACGTGATGAGTGGAGAGAGAGAAACTTAGTTAACAAAATATACTCATGCTACTCAAGTTCTTTCAAAACCTACTCTAGAATAGACTATTATTTAATTTCTACAGAGTTACAGTATAAAATCACAGAATGTTCCTATGAAAATATAGCTATTTCAGATCATGCACCATGTAGGTTAGTTTATAAAGATGATAAAATAAAGAGAGATCCTCCAAGATGGCAATTTCAACACAAATGGCTACGAGATGAAAATTTTGTGAAATACTTAAGGAAGCAAATAGATGAATTTTTTCAAATTAATACTATTGAAACATCAGCGTGTATAAGATGGGAAGCTTTTAAGGCCTTTCTTAGAGGGCATATTATTAGTTATACAGGTTCCAAGACAAAACAAACTGAGAAAATTAGAACACAGATGGAAAATAAAATAAAAACAATACAAGAGGAAATAAACAAAAAACAAGATCCACAATTGGAAAAGGAATTATTAATTTTAAGAGCAGAATACAATAAACACTCTGCAACAAGAGCCGCTTCAAGTTTATTACGACTTAAACAAACATTCTATGAACAGGGAGATAAATCAGGAAAGCTATTAGCCTGGCAAATAAAACAGTTAGAATTTAGGCAACCAATTACATCTATTACAATAAATGAACAAACTTTACAAGATCCACAACAAATAAATTCAGCGTTTAAGAATTATTATGAGAATTTGTATAAAGCACAAGAAAAAATAACATTAGGAAAAACAGATGAATTCTTAACAAACTTAAATATACCTAAATTTTCAGAAGGAGATAGGGAAACCCTGAATTTAGAAATCACACAGGAGGAGCTGGGACAAGCTATAAACAATATGAAATCAGGAAAAAGGGGAGGACCTGATGGCCTCCCAATAGATTTATACAAAATTTTTAAAGATAAACTTTTGGCTCCACTACTAGATATGTTTAAAGAAATTTTCAACTCAAATTATCTTCCCCCATCAATAAACGCTGCCATGATTACTCTATTACCGAAACCAGATAAACCATTAGATATATGTGAAAATTTTAGGCCAATTAGTTTGTTAAATGCAGATCTGAAAATAATATCTAAATTGCTAGCCTTACGTCTACAAAGGATCTTGCCAAAAATAATACATCATGATCAAAATGGATTCATATTAGGGCGACAAGGTTTTCATAATGTGAGGAGAGTATCAAATATAATTTATTACAATAAGGGATCTCCAGACTCAGCTCTTCTATCATTGGATGCCGAAAAAGCATTTGACAGAATAGATTGGGAATTCCTTCTTCAGGTATTGGAAAGGTTTAATTGTGGAAATAAGTTTGTTCAATGGGTAAAAATATTATATAGTAACCCTTCAGCTGAAATTATAACAAATAGAAATATATCTAAACCAATAAAGATCAGGAGGGGATGCAGACAAGGATGCCCATTGTCACCTTTATTATTTACTTTGGCAATAGAGCCATTTGCTATTGCTATCCGTTCACACCCGCAAATTTATGGAATCAAAATAGGATCCAATGAACACAAAATCTCCTTGTTTGCAGATGATGTTATTTTATTTGTATCTAAAATGAGTAGCTCAATAAAACATATTTTGGATATAATTAAACAATATGGTGAGATATCGGGATATAAAATAAATAAAATGAAATCTTCAATGCTACTTCTTAACAAGAATGATAAGATAAATATAACTTCAGAAATACAAGAGTTTAAGATAGTAAATGAATTTAAGTATTTAGGAATATGTATTTCATCAAACATAGAACAGATATCCGCAACTAACTATAAACACATATTAAATACTGTAGAAGAATCTTTAGAAAGATGGATGCCATTGCCAATATCTATGATTGGAAGAGTAAATTTAATGAAAATGATTATATTACCAAAAGTGCTTTATGTGTTTCAGAATGTTGCCCTTCCACCTCCTCCTGAATTCTTTCCACAAATAAGAAAGATGATGATACGTTTCTTATGGAAAAACAGGAAATCCAGAATACGCTTAACATTACTATACCTCCCGTATGATCGGGGAGGCTTGAAATGCCCTAATTTTCAGTGGTACTATTATGCAGTACATCTTAGGTCTATGATGTTTTATTATAGTAAACATTCCCCACATTGGGTTGATATGGAAACACAAGATTTAACAGTAACACTCCCAGCATATTTATATTCCAATTCAATAATGAAGCTCCTGAAACAAACTAAAAACCCATTTCTTAAAAACACAATTAGAGTATGGAGAGATGTTAAAAAAATTCTAAACGATTCAACTAATTTATCTTTATTCAGCCCAGTGTGGGGAAACCAATTCTTTTTACCAGGTAAAACGGACCCAACATTTAAAGAATGGAAGGATAAAGGTCTCCAAAGGATTGAACACTTGTATGAATCAAATTCAGACACACTAATGAGCTTTCAAGAGTTACAGACTAAATTTAATATAAATAAGAATCAATTTTTTAAATATCTTCAACTCAGAAATTTTATAAAAACAACTCAGAACAATGTGCTGACAAAACCTCTAAAATCAATTTTAGAAGAAATGCTAACAAAAGATAGTTTAAAAAAAGGTATTATATCAGATTTTTATCAGTTATTGACATCATATTCTCTTGAAGGATCACAGGATAGATTTAATGCTTGGAAAGAAGACATAATAATGGAACTATCAGAGGAAGACTGGAAAAGAGCATGTACTCTTGCTCACACTAGCTCTATTAATACAGCTTTAAAAATGATTCATTACAAGTGGTTAATGCGGGTTTACATAACTCCTGTAGACCTTAATAAATACAATGGGGAGATACCTGATGTTTGTTCAAAATGTGTTGAGGAAAAGGGAACTTTGGTACATTGTATGTGGTACTGCAGGGAAATTATGTTATTTTGGACTGAAGTAAAAAATATAATTGAGAAAATCATTTCTAAACAAATAATTTTGGACCCAAAACTGTTTTTGTTCGGTCTATATCCTGAAAGACATAATTATACTAATAATGAACAAAAGTTTATTGATTTAAGTTTGATTAATGCAAAAAGATGTATATCGCTATGTTGGAAAAACTTAAATAGACCTACTGCGAATCAATGGTTACAGCAAATGTTATCGGCTCTTCCTTTGGAAAGGATAACGTATTTGTTAAAGGGCAAGCAAGGACTGTTTGAGTGTGTTTGGAACCCTTTTATTTTGTATGTAAAAAGTCTGGACACTTTAAATGAAAATGCAAACAATTGAAGAACGTGCTGACCGCAGTTCCAAAGACAATAATAAGAGAAGACATGTATAGTTGGACTCATTATAAAAGAAATGAACAATGAAAAAAGAATTTTGAGACATTTTGTTGTTGATTGTATTTTTGATTTTTATTCCTTTTTATTTTTTATTTTTTTTATTGTGTGGGTGGGGGTATTTTACTTAAGTTTGTTTATTGTATGAATGTTGGTTTAATTGTGTAAAAACTCAAATAAATATATTTTGGAAAAAAAAAATGGTGCTTTAATACTTACAAAGACGAAAACCTTCCAAGGTACAAGTGGTAAGAGCATATTTAGCGCTATGAGTTATCTTAACTGCTGTTAACTGCTATTAACTGCCGTTTTTGACCAGCTTGTCCTGATACGTCAAAGATTGTACCTTAAGCAAGAGTGCTCACTCCTAGCGTGCAGCATGTAAAACGATATTCTCAAGGGAGAGAGGAGCCACTCTGACCAGAATTTAAAACCCAAACATCTTCTATGTTTCTACCATGCATTTACTTAAACTAGTTATAACTTTAAATTTCTGTCTTTTAACAAAAGGCAGCACACTCACCATTGGGAGAACATGGTTTGTGCATGCAACAGAGTTATCAGCCATTTGTACATTGTTACAAATAAAGTCTGGACAAGATGCGAACGCTCCCGTTACCGAGAGGGCGGGAGGTCGTCTGAAATGTAAACGTGAGCCCAGGTCATCAGGCACGTTTTTGACGAGTGTCCCGGTTCGCCGAGGAGGCCCTATGCCTGCTCGCTTGGCGTGGGACAAACCTATTTTTAGTCCATGCGTGCTCGGAGCGAGGTTGGTTCGGCGGAGGTCTCTGCCAAGGCTCCTCTTCATATGCTGTCCGCTTCTGCAGTGGCGCACGCGTCGTCGAGCGGTGCCGCGGCTGTGCAGGTCTGCTTCCAGTGGACTCTCTGGGGGGGGCGAAACTCCGACGAGGGATGCCCACTCTGAGAGCTTCAGCCTGCCTGCGCCTTTGGTCCAGCTTGGTTTGGATTCGCTCCAAAGTCTGGCCAAAAAGTCCCTCCGCTTCTATCGAGTGGTGGAGAAAAGGCACCTTTTGTCCATCCGGTAAATCCGTCAGCGTCATCCACAGGTGGCGGAGCGCGATGACCACTTCCGCCATACCTCTGCCCTGAGCCACAGCAGCTGTCCCCATCATACGGAGGACAAAGTCTGTAGCTCTGCGGGCTTCGTCCAGTAATTCGGCAGCAGCTTGCTTATCCGAGGTTTCCTGCAGTTGTTGGAGTTTTTCTGCGAGGTAAGCTTTGCATCATCGCTGACGCGTTCATAGCGCGCGCCGCGAGTCCTTGAGCTCTGTAGCACTTCTCGAGAAGCGACGCTAAGGCTCTGCAAGCTTTGCTAGGGAGAGTCGGCTTTGTTCCTGATGATCTGGGAGCTAGGTGGGACGCTAGCGTGTCCTCTATCTGAGGTGCATTAGCTATTCCCATCTGGTCCATGCCCTCCACGTCGAGGAATTGTGAGAGAGGGAGTAGCATGGGCGCTCGTGGCTGAGGCCAGGTGCGGGTCAGTTCCGTGAGGAAGTCTGGGAACATGGGCATCCTTTGCCTTGTTGCAACCTGTTGTTTTGAATAAAAATAGTTCCCCGCCAGCCTCGTGACCTGTTGGCGAGGTGGGGGCTCTGGCCAAGGGATGTCAATGCGTCCGCTGCTCTGTGGCACAGGTCGAACAGGGCCGGGATGGAGAAGTCCGTTTCAGGGAGCGCGGGTATTGGGGTCCTGGGGTGGTCCTCTCCCGGATCCCCGATCTCGAGTTCTGGTTCCTTCGCTGAAAATTCGCCCGAGGCTGAGATAGAGATCTTGTCTTCATTCATCATGCCTCTGGTGTCAAACTCGACTGTTAGGTCCGCCATGGGAGCAAACGGGTCAGGGCTGTCGCCCCGACGCGCGTGCTGTCGTGTAGAGCCATGTGTTCGAGCTCTGGGGTCGGAGTGAGGGTCTCCGTGGTGTCTGGGTCCAGTGGACCAGCTGAGCTTCCCATGGCCTTAGCCACGAGGTCCACGCGCTGCCGCAGCACCGCGTCCAGCATCTGGCTGCAGTGTGGGCAAGAGTCGGGCGCGTCCAGAGCTTGTCTTGCATGAAATATACCCAGGCAGACTGGACAGGCCTCATGGGTGTCCGTCGCCGCGAGGGAAAATCCACAGCCACTGGGACAGACGCGCGAGGTTGGGCTCGCCGTCCCGCTGGCTTTCCTTTGAAGTTTTGTCTTTCGCTTTCCCTTCTCCGGAGGCATGTCCGAGATAAGGCGAGCGAGACCTTCCAGAATCCTTTTTCTTCTTTGTTCGAGTGTCTCCTCCGTCGTGTCGCTTTCGCTGGCTAGCTCGCTAAGCTTGTGTTAGCCGAGGTAGCGGTTGTGGCGCAGTTATAACGCCGTTGAACGAAGCAACCTGTGGAGAGAGGAGAGAAGAAAACTTTGAGGTTATAGAAATGTGCTGGGCTAGCTTTCGCTAGTCCAGCAGTACGCAGGGAAAAATTCTCTGTGCGCTCTGTGCAGGGAGCGAGCTCACCTCAAGTTGAGCGATGGAGCAGCAGAGAAATCCCGCGAAGAGAGGTAGTTCAGGTTTTTGCGAGGTGAAGGGCAAAAAAGAGGAAGATGGAGGGGCGTCAGTCGCCCAAGTACCTAAAGGATACACCTCTGGCGCGGGGTGACGCCCCCTGCCGTAAAAGGCGTGAATGTATTTCTTCAGGTAATCGCGCAGGGGCGCAATTCCCATAGCAAGTATGTTGCACCGAGAGACCGAACTGAAAGGGAACTCCAAGTGAGTTTCATAATCTAGTGAATACAGTACTCTTTAAAAAAGCTTTAAAATCTAAGCCTCAAAAATTATTTTGTGTGGCCAAGCTCCAATTTGCAGCTGAATTTTAAGGGTTGTAATTCATAACAACACAGTTACTATTTTTGGATACACTGATAAACTGCAGCACCATATTAGCACAAACCACTTAGCAATAATTCTGATAAAGCTTGGCTCAATGCCAGTTGGAGCATGGTCATACTGCATTCCACTTGAAAGTTGAAATTTTGATGTTTTAAGTTGGAAAAACAAACTAGAATTCACCTCAAAATCAGAAATCAAACTCGATTTCAGAGTTCCTTGATCAGTCTCAACTTCAAAATCCAGTAGCCTATGTCTGACTCAAATGTAAAAAGTTGTCACAACCGCAGTAATCAACTTTTTATTTTAAAATTTCTCAATTTGTATCTCAGTACAGTATCCACACACACAATATGTTCCAACCACTATTAGTAACATTAATAGTTGCTTGTTTGATTTTACATAATGCAGAGAAATCTATTGTTATTGGTTTGTATAATTGTATTGCTAATTGTTGTTAGCCTGATCCCTTAGCATAGCAATTATGAACACCTACTGGTTTTCCAAATTAAACTGGAAGATCAAGTGCTGCAATGCAAAGTAAATCCTGGTCAGGTGATTTGGCTGAGATAGAGAAAGACAGCATTCATATACTTTCATGACTAATTTACAATACATCTCTGTAGATGTCTCACAGAAGGATACAAAGCATCTGGAAATAACAGAAACTTCAATATGAGTTGTCTAGAACCACTAGACTGAGAAACAGCTTCTACCCTTAATCTGTTAGACTCATAAATCCCTAATCAGGATTATCACTGTGAAAAAATAAATCACTGTAATGCACTTTGATTGTTGATATGTGCTGCTGATTATCCATGCTGCTGATCTCATGCTGCTGATTATTTCATGCTGCTGTATTCATTTGGACTCGTCTATTCACACAGACTCATGTTCGTGCTGCTGTTGATTGGCATATTGTTTTGTACTATTAGGGATTAGCATATTTCTTAGTTTAGCTTATTTCTTAGTTTATATCTTAGATCTTTATATCTTTATATCTTTATATCTTATATCTTATATCATTATTACTGTTTCTTTTACAGATTGTGTTTTTGCTGTTGTTAGATGTACTTTGTAACTGGGTCCCTGTATACACAGTTTCATTCCACCCCATGTACCACATGTGATGTGAATGACAATAAAGAACCTTGAACCTTTAACCCTGAAATATTCATCCTTACTTGTTGTTTTTTATGAACAAGGATCATGGTGGTGAAAAAAAACATTACCATCAAATTGTTTTTGTAGAAAATAATATTTCAGCTTCATTGTTTGCATTAAAAAGCATACAGTACATTCAAGAACAACTCTCTGAATGAAGAAGTGAGAGGAGCAGCAGCAACTCCTGTAGAACCATGCACTCCCGCTTGTACACAAACAAATATGAGTCATGTTGTTCCTTAAATAGACTGACTAGACAACAGGAGTGATGATTCTGTATTGACTTCCTCATTACAACAGTAGAACACACCCTCCCAGAATCCTTCCCTCCTGGTGGGATGGTTAGTGGGATAATGTGTGATGTCCTCCAGACTGTGGAAACACTGTGTGCCAAGTGACTGCTAGCCAATGCAGGCTGTCCCTGTAATCAGTTCCTGAAGAACAGATGCTGATGTGGTGAAGACCTGTGCAATTACAACTTCTGAGGTGTCAAAATACATTACCATGTGGCCCACTGAGATTTTCTCTCTTTCTTCAGGCCACACAGTTGCTGACTACAGCACCTTTCCACAGCTTTCAGGTTTCCTGGTGGGTTTGAAGCTGCAAGAAAAAAGTTATGCTTGTCTGCAAACAGTTGGTCCAAAAAGACTTTTGGTGTTCTGATGAAATAACTGTCATGTTTCCAACTCTCTTCAACATTTTTTCATTTAAACATAATCAATTTTCTGTTAAAATTGTTTAAATTTAGACCCCAAAATGTTGTTTTCAATAGTTTTATACTTTTTTTATCAACGTTAGCCCCAAATCACAGACTAAAGAGGGACATTGGAAATACCCTCCATCCGTCCATCCGTGTTGTTTGAGATGCATAACTTGAAAAACTCACTATCAAAAATTGAGTTGTTAAGTCAAAAAATCCAAAATGGCTGCCAGTACGTACATGCATACATACATACATACATACATACATACATACATACATATATATAAACATATACATACATACATA
>JBBPBX010077360.1:0-10097 GCA_038048925.1 Garcialebias charrua
TATATATATATGTATATATGTATATATATGTATATATATATATATATATGTATGTATGTATATATGTATGTATGTATGTATGTATTTGTATATATATGCTGTATATACATATGGTATTTCTGTTTTTATTTGTCAGTTTCGGTCCTCCAATAAATGTCAACACTTCTGCTTGTCTTGGACAAATGTTTTCTTTTACACTTGATTTAAGGCTGGTCTCATCTGTATTTGATAGAGAAAGATAAAAATTAATATTTCATATTTGAAATGGAAGCATATTTGGTGTAATTATTTTTAGGAAAATGGTGAACTTGGCATTCTTAGTGGAGACAGGGAACAATATTTGGAAATGTTAGTTTACTTAAATTGCTTTTTTAAGTTCAATTGCTGCCTTAAAATCTTGAGTTAAATGAATTCAAAAAGGGAATTGGTATGTCAGTTTAACTTTAACATGAGAGTTGAAAGTATATATTGGGTATACAGTAATTGTTTGTTACTTTAACAAATGAAAACAAGTTTTTATGAATGGATAGTGTAACTTTGCAAGTTGTTTAAACTCAGAGTATGAAGTTCATACAACAAGTACCGGTAAACATTAATTAAACAAGGGTATAACTTAGTTATTTGAGTTCAAATAGAATATGATTGTAATTTTACTTGACAAGAGTACCAGTACTCAATTTTTGGAGAATGAATAATGTTCTATAGTTAGTCATTTCAACTTATGGTATCATATTTAAACAATGACATCATAAATTGGGCTACTTTTCTAGCTTGCCATCCTAAGTTGGAAAAAAAACATTTGAAGTTGCGTTAACTTGTTTTTAAGGCAGCTTTTGAACTCAAGGTTTTAAGTTTAACCACCCTATTTATTTTAACAGTGTAGTCATTTCAAGTTTGTTCTACTTGATGTATTTAAACATTATCAGCTGCTTGAGATTTTTTGTAAGTTTTGTTTCATGTGCTTTGATTAATACAAAGTCAACATTTCTGAGTACCGTACATGTATTCTGTACTTAGATCAAGGGCAACAAACTAATAAAAATTGATTTTTGTTACCTTTAAAAATGTCTCATCTTGTACTTAAATTTTTGAGTTCTGTTAACTAACTTTCCTGGGTTAAAAAGTGAAAACTTTAAAGTCTTGATAAATGAAAAAAGGGGCTTCGTTTTGTCCTGGTATAGAGTAGGGAGAACAGTACAGCATAGTTTGTGGATAACAGACGAGATGAAGTACCTAGAGAACCCATGCATGTACACGGAGAACATGCAAACACATGCAGAAAGACATCTGGCTGGGATTTTAACACCTGCAACAGTACTACCAACTGCGCCATTGTGCAGCCTCAAAACTGTAAATATACTCAGAACCCAATTTTAGGTCTTTTGCAGCTTCACAATAAATTATTTTCATGTGTTCAATGTTAAACTGGTTAGATGTATGGAGTCTTTTTGGAGCTGGTATACAAGTTTTTAGCTACTTCTCTCAATTCATGATAAATAAAGGTTCTGGACCAAATTAGTCCACCTCCGATATGAGTAACATAAACGGATGTGGGCCGGATGAAGCATTCCATGAACGGGTCCAAAACGGATCCGGGCCGGATGAAACATTCCATGAACGGGTCCAAAACGGATCCGGGCCGGATGTACCCAAAAACCCTCTTTAATGAGTGGATCCGGATAGGGTCCGGACCATATCCGATCTGGATCTGTGATCCGGATCCGAATCGGATCCGATCCGCTGTGCAAGTGGACTCCGATCCGGATCCGTTTTAAGCATCCGTTTCGGATCCTACGGTAGAGCCGGAACGGATCCGGTCCGGAATCCGTTTGCTATCAGGGAAAGGCACATTGGGCATCCTTAAATAAGGCTGGTCAAAGAATACTGTATTTGTATCAGTGGTGTAGATATAAAAGTAGTGTAAATGTAAACAGTAGTAATAAATGTAAGCAGATGGAAAATTAAAAAGTGTTGGAACAACACTATCTTTTAATCTGACAGTCTGCCCTGTCCGATCAAAGTCCTCAGACATGAAGTGATCACTGCAGAGCAGTGTCCTGTCCAGGGCAACAAAACCCTCTCTTCTCAGGGCAACTTCCCACTGCCGCCTCCTCTCTCTGGTTTTGGGAAACCTTAAAAACATGAAGAAGCTGGTCATTATTTTCCACACTTCCTTTCTTTACCTTTGAATTATAGTAATGACAAGTATACACATATATCATACTTTTGGTGTGCTTGCATTTACTTTTGGTACAATAAAACAGCTATTAAAAATGGTATCAAAAAGAAACACTGAATCATAATCATAATTTATATAAAGATACTTTTACAAGCCTTATACCATACCATACCATTTTATTTATAGAGCACTTAAAACAACAACAAGGTCAACCAAAGTGCTGTAAATATATGTCATTATTATGTAAATATATATTATGTATAATATTATGTCAATAATATTATCTCACATTTTTTGTGTGTAGCGTGACGTGTAATGTGCACTGATCCAAAATATAACTATGATTATTCTAATTAAAGTAATAATACTGTCACAGAGTCTTACAGGTGAAATGTGATCCCAAGGTTTCTTGTTTTGATGTTACGTCTATTGGAGCATCCATAGGCTGCACAAAAGTCAGGCATCTTGTCAAAGAGTATTTCTGTAAAACACAAAGCAGTAATTAGTGTTGAACATACCAAACCGCTTGGAAATCATGTGCAGCTTTAGTTCAGTTAAAAACAAAGAGCTCCTAGTGATCTAAGAATGCGAGGGAAATATTTGGAATACTAGCTAGCCCTTAATCAAAGGCTCTTGTTAATAGTCTGCTAATAAATACAGTCATGATCAAGACAGTCATTTAGACAAAAGATTAGTTTGTTTTAAAATAGTTATTGGTGTAATAAAAACAGAATTTAAATTCTAGATTCTCGATGAGTGTGACACCCAAAACACGAATAAAACCTTTTAAAAAAGACGAAACTGCTGTCTGATTACCAAAGAAATCATAGCCACGTTAATAACGTTTTTAAAAACATAAACCGTTTGTAAATCCGTCAAGATTACAGCGAGTTAAGCGTATTTTTGTTTGTGTAAATCCCTCACCTCCATACGGTTTCCACTGCTGCAGCTAATGTTGCTGTCTGTGGCAAGATGGCCGCCGCGTGACGACGCCGCTGACTCCTCCTCAGCTTATCTAGTGTATATATCTATGGCTATGATCCTCAGTCAGAAAGGGTGGATTGCTCTCTTCGGGTTGAGGGTGAGGTTCTGCCTCAAGTGGACGAGTTCAAGTATCTTGGGGTTTTGTTCACAAGTGAGGGAATAATGAAGCTATGCCTGGGCCTCCCTGCTCAAGCTGCTGCCCCCCATGGCCCGACTTAGGAACAAGCAGAAGATAATGTGTGCTGAGCCCTCTTCTGTTCACTCTGCTCACATATGATTGTACTGCCACACATCCAAGCTGTCATATTGTTAAGTTTGCAGATGATACAGCGGTGGTGGGATGCATCACAAACAATGATGAGTCCAGCTACAGACAGGAGGTGGAACACCTGGAGAGCTGGTGCAAAGAGAATAATCTTCACATGAATGTGAAGAAGACAAAGGAGATGATTGTGGACTTCAGAAGGAACAAACACACCCACGCCCCACTGAACATAAGTGGATCTGCAGTGGAAGTGGTCTCCAGCTACAAATACTTGGGTGTACACTTGAATGATAACCTCAGCTGGAGCAACAACACCACCAGCCTGATCAAGAAAGGTCATCAGAGACTCTACTTCCTCAGACGGCTGAGACGAGCTGGTCTGAGCAGCCCAGTCCTCACCTCCTTCTACAGGTGTGCAGTGGAGAGCATCCTGTGCTCCAGCATCAACGTGTGGCATGGAGGCTGCACAGTTGCAGAGAGGAAAGCTCTACAGAGAGTGGTGAAGGCTGCACAGAAGTCTGTTGGAGTCAGTCTCCCCACCATCACAGACATTTACACCTCCAGATGCAGGAAAAGAGCCACCTGCATCATGAAAGACCTCACTCACCCAGCACACTCACTCTTTGCCCCACTCCCCTCAGGACGGAGGTTGAGGAGCATCAAATGTAGAACCACTAGACTGAGGAACAGCTTCTACCCTGAGGCTGTTAGACTCATGAATAAATAAATAATAAGAATAAACACTGCAAAATATCACATCATGCTGATACTGATCTGTTTTCTTGTTGCTGTGTTCATCTGTGACCATCTGCTCATACAGACTCATGTTCATGCTGCTGTTTATAATGATGTTTTCTACTACATTAGGGCTCAAGCCTCGGATATAGTCGCGCTTTGGTCCGCTTTGCTGCGCGCGCACTGTGCATGCGTTTATAGTGTGGCACGGCAGCGCATGGCAAAGTGCTGTTCTTTTACTGACGAGCAGGTGGCAGTACCCTCTAAAACCTGTGCATATGTTGCAAGAAAGGGTGTAGAAGAAGAAATCTACCGTAGAAGAAGAACTGTTTGAAATCACACAACAAAAACAAATGGCTTTCCGCTCGCTCGGGGAATTTAATACATTTGAATCACATAAAAAACATTCCTCCATGCGTCGCGACGCCGTTTCCACGACCACAGCGGCGCAGACAGCTGCAGGCTCTGGCGTGAAGGCTGTCGGTGAGGTCCCTACCCGACCTGTCAATCAATTCGGCGCGCGCGCTAGGCTTGCGGAGCTTCAAAATCTGGGAGGTGCACGACCACGCGCGAAACCAACGCGCTGGCCAAAGCGCGGGGGCGGGGACTTCGCGATTGCGTCACTTTGGCCGCGCGCCCTATGCGACGCGTCAACTATATCTCAGGCTTTAGTGTATTACTAGTTGATGTTTTTCTTAGTTAATCCTAGATGTTATTACTGTTTTTCTCTTGCATTTGTTGTTGGATGTAACTGGGACCCTGTGTACATAATCTCGTTTTCATCACATGTACTACATGCGGTGCAAATTACAATAAAGACTCTCTCTCTGATAATGGATGGATGAATAGATGGATGTTTTACATTTTTGCCATTTTATTACATCATAATGGTGCTTTTGATAAATTTGTGTGGAGCCGTTGTGGCTGCAGTTCTCACTACATGACATACATTTCTGTGATACAGACCCATATTATTCCATGTTTCTGAGAATCATTGATGGTTTCTATAGATCTGGTGTCATAATGATGATATTAATAGGTGAATAAATTCAGTAAGGTCACCACTGAAGGCCTAGGTGTAAAGTACATATATATACATATGCGTGTTGATACGTGCATGTCTATTTGTGTGTACACATGCATACATTCTTCATTTTCCTATAAGTGTTGAATTACATTGAAGCGTTTTGAAGGCTGAATAGAGGAGTGTAGAGGAACAGGGAGGGACAATGTCGCTTTTAGTGGAGGGAGGAACTCAACACATAAATCCTCTAGCTTGTCTTTGATAAGGCGTCAATTCACCAGGGATCATGTACCATGCCAATAGATGCCTGTTTCAACCTCCCTGTTAGCTCACATAACAATCATGCACACTATTCAAGTGTTCTCAGACAGACGATGGAACATTGACACTGAGTCTGTAAAATGTGCCTTTGGTGTGCTTTTTTTTAAACAAAGTAATGAGAAATAAATTTGTTTGCACAAATACTTGCCAAGTCTTTGGAAATCTGACCATAGTGATGGTCTCTTTTGCACATATGCGCACACACACCACAAACACACGTGCACCCCCCCCACACACACACACACACACATCAATACACACATACATGCATTCACCACACCCCCAAGCTAAAATCAGGCCATTTTTGTCTTGAGATGTTCACGCAATTAAGTCAACCTAATGCGAGTGGACAGGCGCCTACTGCTGAAGCTTGCAGACACAATATACTATAATTACACATTCACTAAATGCAAACATCTGAAAATGTTTTCTTCTGTTCAACTCTGGAACCTAAAAGAATAAAGAATTCCAGGGTTACATGCCAGAATCTGAGGTGAACCTTGCAGCATTCAACTTCCCCGCTAATGTTAGAAAGGCCCTGATCTAGTGATCTGTGATCCTCCCATGTGTGGAAATGAGGATTTTGGAAAGATTTTATATGCCACCAAGAGTGTGGCATAACGTTACACACCCACATGCATTTGATTGAATACAAGCTTTTCACCACTGTAAATGCAACCAAACTACAAGAGCTTCTGTAAAACAATGAAGCAAAATGAATACTGCCTGGCTTAATTAATTAGCGTGGGTATTGCGCTAAGCTTACCGGTACCATGGACTCAGAGATGTTAATGCTGTCTGCAGACAGATGTGGTTCTAAATAGCACCACACTGTGAGTCTTCACTATAGCCCACCATGACCCCCACGCTACATTGTGGAATAAAAAGACGCCAGAAAATGCTTGTTTAGGAATAAAGCACTGCAGAACTTTGTGCAACGTGAAGAAACTGAATAAGCAGGCTGGCCCATCCAAGGCCCAGATATGCGCATGTGTGAATGGGTGTCTAGTTGAGGGTCTCAATGCATGGAAGAGATTTAATACAGCCAGTATTCACTAATTCCCTGCAGCCTCGTCTGCTGAGGTGGTAAAGCACACCTGACTGTTGGACTCCAGTCAGTTCATCATGCACCTGCTGCTTCAGCTTTCTTCAGTTGTCAACATTTTGCTGACAGCATGTTGGCCCAGATAACACACGCCTGGCTGTATTTAGACAAAATGATAAATGCTGACCAGCAACTTCACAGCCATATTTATTGCAAAGTCTACATAAAAAGATCTCCTCCCAGACAGCTTCCAAAAACACCAATGTTTGGATGTCATCAACATTGTTAGAAGGGACAGTTGCCGGTGTTCTGTGTGATGCTTCAGTCTAAGATTTAATTCTGCAGGTGATCAAACTTTGTCATTAGCTTGACCCTTTTACACCGGAAAATGACTCCACTGTAATGCAAACTCACAGTCATGTGATGACAACTCACCACACCAGGTGATAGCACACTGCACTGTTACATCTTTATGATGAGTCACTACAACATTTATCATTATAGCAAAATATTGACAGATTTTAATCTTTCTACAGCATAGAAATACTGTAGAAGGACCTGTCAGTGACTGAGCACCTGTCAGTGACTGAGCACCTGTCAGTGACTGAGCACCTGTCAGTGACTGAGCACCTGTCAGTGACTGAGCACCTGTCAGTGACTGAGCACCTGTCAGTGACTGAGCACCTGTGGAGGAAGTGGACGCGGGCACACCTTGGCTGCCGCTGCTCCTCGTACTTTTTGCTTTTTGAAGCCTTTTTTATTACTTTCTGCTGTTTTTTTTCACCGAGCCTTGTTGGACATTTCTACCTTTCTCGACGCAGAGTGCGACAGGCGTAAGCCTGTGTACAGCACCTGTACAAGCGGACGCGGACATTTCTACCTTTCTTTGAACTTTTCTACCTTTCTTGAACGCAGAGTGCGGCAGGCGCAAGCCTGTGTACAGCACCTGTGTGAATCGGACGCGGACATTTCTACCTTTCTGTGATTAAGTTTTGTGTTTTAGTTAGTTAGTTTTAGAGCAACTGTCTTTTCTGACTGCGTTGTGGATCTGCAAACATTATAAGTTGCCGGTCAAAGCAGATGACCGCTTGTCCTGAGCCTGGGTCTGCTAGAGGTTTCTTCCTTCTAAAAGGGAGTTTTTCCTTTCCACTGATGCCATTGTGCTTGCTCAGGATGGGAGATCGTGGCGAAGCCAAGATTTGACTTGTTTGCTGGAGTCATTAGATAGAAAACTTTACTAGTCTAACCGGAATTTTAATAGTAGGGGCTGCTAGCTCCCGCTAGCTTCAACACAAATTTAGCTTCGAGTATCACGTAGCTGCACTTATTGTTCGCTTACCTGCTGCCTCTCTCAACTTCCTGTGTCCTCTGGACTGTTCTGGACTCTCTCCTGTACTCCTTCAAGGTAATGCTCGTTCGAGTTACATCTCTCTGCTTCTTGTATATCTTTCTCGGAGCCGTGGGCCTGCTGCTAGCGGCTAGCTCTGTGCTAGCCTCCACCGGCTCGTGGATGTTGACGTATTCCGCTTCGCAGTTGTTTGAACTTAACAACTGCTCCATTCCTCCTTCTATTTCCACCATCAAACAACTGGGACTTCTGCGTAGACCTCGTTACATCCATAGAAGCTCTCGAAAGAAAACTGTTTATTCTCAAGCGAACTCTGATTCGATTAGTGCTGTCTGGACTGAGAGACGTGTCGCACCTCGATGGCGTCATCAGAACGCTGCGTCTGTAGGCCTTTGTAGTCCTCTGCGCACGAAGTGGCGAGGAAAACGTGGAGTGGACTTCAGTCTGCTTAAACCGGTTCAAAAAGCTCCTATTCCAACTGGTATTAAATTAGAACTTTTCAATGTGCAGTCACTTTCCAACAAGTCATGTTTAATTCATGATCACATTCTGGAGAAGAACTTGGACCTCATGTGTCTTACAGAGACGTGGCACCAACCAGAGGTGTTCAGTTCTCTGAATGAGGCGTGTCCCTCTGGATACAGTTATCTGCAGAGAGCCCGCAGCACTGGCCGCGGTGGTGGTCTGGCTGTAATTTATCGCAGTAATTTAAAATTGTCTCATCTGTCTTCTCAGGACTTTTCCTCTTTTGAATGTCTGGCTTTCAGCTTCAAAGCCCCACTCCTGATGAATGTTATATTAATTTATAGACCTCCCAAACCGCATGTTTCATTTAACTCAGAGATGCATGACCTCCTCACTTTTTTCTGCACCTCCCCTGTGAAGACTATTTTTCTTGGCGACTTAAATATCCACGTGGACAATTCTTCTTCACCTCTGGCAACAGATTTTAAGTCTCTTCTGGACTCTCTTAATCTCACTCAACATGTTGACGCCCCTACGCACAGCAGGGGGCATACTCTGGATTTGGTGATTACAGACACTGTACTCATCAATAACTTATCTGTATATGACCTGGGTGTCTCAGACCACAGGGTCATCTCCCTGGAAGTGCCTTCATCTTCGCCTGCTTCAAATCCAAAACGACCCATCCAGTTCCGTGACCTTAAAAACATTTCCCTTGATGTTCTGTCTGCTGATCTTCACACCCTGACCGCTGTCAATCATTCATCTGCAGATGACTCTGTGGATTACTACAACCAATCTCTTCGGGAGCTCCTGGACCTACACGCCCCCTTAAAGACAAGACTGGTGTCTTTCTCGCGCTCAGCTCCTTGGTACACTGATGAGCTGCGCAAGATGAAGGCAACTGGCCGTGCTATTGAGAGACGTGTAAAATCATCTGGTCTGTCTGTGCATAAGCAGGCATATAAAGAACATCAGAAAGCATACGCCTATTCTCTTAAAGAAGCACGCTCCAAATATTATTCTAACATCATCAACACCTGCCCTGGAAACTCTAAACAGCTCTTCTCCACAATCACTCGTCTGCTTAATCCCATTAAGCAAACTCTTGAGGACTCTGCTCAAAAATGCGACCTGTTTCTTTCATCTTTTAAAACCAAAGTTGACACTATCAGATCTCAGCTCCACAACCTCCCCGTTCTCAGTGTGCCACCCACCCGTCTGCATTCTGGGACCCTAAACAGCTTTGACGAAGTTGTTCAGAGTGAGGTGGAGGCCATCATCAAGAAAATGAAGCCTTCATCCTGCGCCCTGGATCCTTTCCCCTCTTCTCTCATAAAAACCAATCATTCTGCAATAGGCCCACTTATCACTCAAATAATAAATCAGTCTCTACAATCTGGTCATGTTCCACTGCCTCTAAAAACCGCCATCATTAGGCCTCTTCTGAAAAAATCTAATTTGGATCCCGACATTTTTTCTAATTACCGCCCAATTTCACACCTCCCTTTTCTGTCTAAAGTGCTGGAAAAAGCTGTTGCTGCTCAGCTGCAGGATCACCTACAACAACACTCCCTGTATGAGAAGTTCCAGTCTGGATTCAGGGCAGCTCACAGTACAGAGACTGCATTGCTGAGGGTTACCAATGATGTCCTCTTGGCTGCTGACACTGGCTCTCCCTCCATCCTTGTCCTCCTTGACCTCACTGCAGCCTTCGACACTGTGGACCAT
>JBBPBX010077361.1:0-16890 GCA_038048925.1 Garcialebias charrua
AGGTCAAATTAAATCTCGTGGATTTAAACGGTTGTTAAGGTTAGTTTTTGTTGTGGGTTTTAGGCTTAGCGTTTCTAAGTTCAAATTGGACAATGCGACTTATAGGGTGGGAAATATGGTAGTTTAAACCTGATTAGTTTATTTACTAACTTGTGTTTGGACGACCTTATTATCCCATGAAGTCGGTGAGTTTGTGAGATCTTTGTCTTTTGTGGAGTCATTGAACGCCTTGTAAGGTTTGATCTGATTTCGATGTACCCATTTAGCAATTGGCTCTTTGCGGCCTTTGCTGATTTTGATTTCGTAGACGACTGAGGACACTTTGTCTGTTATCAGATGAGGTCCAGTCCACCTGGGCATTAGTTTGCGGGCGAGAGTTCCGGTCTCGGACCCTCCTTTCCCGGTTGCTGGAGCGAACGTATAGTACCAGACTCTGTCTCCCACTTGGAGTTCATTATGAGAGGCCTTCTGGTCGTAGTACGCCTTGCGTCCTTCAGCGGATTTTTCCAGGTTTTTCTGGGCGAAAGCAAAAGTGTTTCTGAGGTGTACATTCAAATCTTTCATGTATTGTTGTGTAGTGTAGGCTGTCGCCATGGCGGCGTCGCCTGGTTGGTACAACAGGTGTAGAGGGAGAGTCATTTGTCGACCGGTCATCATCTCGAAGGGAGAGATGCCAGTTGATGTGTGTGGAGTGGCTCTTATGGCCATGAGGACCAGAGGGAGTTTCACGTCCCAGTCCTTGTGGTTTGCAGCCACGTATTTCTTCAAAATACTCACCACAGTTCTGTTTGCTCTCTCTACTTGGCCTGAAGCCTGTGGGTGGTAGCCGACATGAAAGTTGGCCTTGACGCCTAGCGTCTTCCACAGTTCTTTCATCACTTCACCTGTGAAGTGTGTACCTTGGTCTGAGTTCACCCGAAGGGGAAGTCCAAACCTTGAGAATATATGATTCATTAACAACATAGCAGTGGTTTGTGCTGTGTCGTTAGGAGCTGGTAGGCATTCTACCCATTTGGTGAATGCACAGGTTACCGTGAGAAAATATTTATTTCCTCTAGAGCTCTTAGTGAGTGGTCCAACCCAGTCGATCTGGAGGTCAGACCATGGGAATGCAATGCCTCTGCTTTGCAGTGGTGCTCTGTGAAGTGGTCTGGTTGGCTGAAACTGGCCACAGACCACGCACCCTTCAATGTAGTCCTTGACATCCTTTTTCATTCCAGGCCAATAGGCAATTTGTTTTAATGCCGTCAGCGTGGCTTTATCTCCTTTGTGTCCTGCGGA
This sequence comes from Garcialebias charrua, assembly GCA_038048925.1. Classification (NCBI taxonomy): domain Eukaryota; kingdom Metazoa; phylum Chordata; class Actinopteri; order Cyprinodontiformes; family Rivulidae; genus Garcialebias; species Garcialebias charrua. The sequence continues at coordinate 1,282 of JBBPBX010077361.1, forward strand.
CGGGAGATCATGGGCATGAACTAACATCACCCCCCTTTGGTCATGGGGAACCACGAACACAGGTGAGGACGTTGGTCCATGAGCGAAAGTTAAGATGCCCTTGATTAGTTTTAGCTGTTTGCGCAGCTGATAGAGGACCTTAAGGTCTGGATCGGAATCCAGGTCGTCTTTAGACGGACTATTTTTGTTCGGATCAGTCAGGTACAGTATCATGGAGTTGATAGCAGGATCCGACTTCTGTAGTTGGATGATGTCTGGGTCAGTCAGTGCAGGTCGTACAGAGACTGCGTTGTCAGCAGGTCTGGCTGCGGCCTGTGCACGTGTGACTGCCATAACCTCAACAGCAGGCTGTGTTGACAGAGTCTTGATCAACCAGGAGGAGTCGAAGGACCATAGAGGACCTTCGTCGGCTCCTTCTTTGGCTAAGGAATCTGCAATGTCATTGTAATGCTTGTCATCGCCTGGGACTCTAGAATGCCCCGGAACTTTCTTCCAGTAGATCTGTAAGTCATGTGATGTCACCAAGTGATCACACGCTATGAAAAGCTCTTTGTGTTTGACCACTTTTCTGTCGCTTGTTAGGAAACCGTTCTGTTTCCACACAGCGAGGTGACAAGCGAAACTCAAACGAGCATAGTTAGAGTCAGTGCAGATGACTAGCGTCTTGATGGAGCGTTCTACTACCATCTGGAGAGCTATTAGGATTCCTGCAATCTCAGCGTACTGAGAAGTCTGAGAGCCTAATTTGTAGCTGAAAGTTATCTGTTCTTGGTCTTGGAGGAGAACTCCTCCAACACCTGCCCTACAGATTTTGTCGCGGAGGAATGAAGATCCATCCACGTACAATGTTGTCATATCTTTGCAGATATTGTCATCAAAGAAGTGGTGATTCGGGTCTTCAGTTACTGGGGTTTTTACCTCAACCGGCGGCTGGGTGGCTGGTACATCTTGTGTACACTTCTGGCAGATTGCCAAGTCCGTCCCCAGATGAGACTTCTTGTTTTGACCATAACGTATGTCTAGGTTAAAACTTTGAAGCGCCATGAGCCACGTTGCAACACGTGAGTTTGTCACCACACCATCTCTGATGCGTTCACTGTTAAGAAAAGTCACTGGCTGGTGTTGTGTTTCCACAATGATTTTCTGTCCACCAATGTAGCTGGAGAAATGTTTAACTGCCCACACTGTGGTCAGTAAAGCTTTCTCACAGTCTGAGAATCTCAACTCGGGGCCTGCCATCGTTTTGCTGGCGTAGGCTACTACACGTTTGTCTCTGTCGTGTATCTGGTACAGACCTGCACTTATGCAATGAGCTGAGAAGCCCACTTCCAAGTAAAACTCTTTGTTGTAGTCTGGGTAGACTAAACAAGGGGCTGACTTGATCCTGTTTATAAGAGCGTCCATTGCCTGTTGCTGTTTGTCAGTCCAAACAAATGGTACGTCTTTTTTAAGGAGTTCAGTCAGTGGTTTCGCAAGGTCCGCATAGTTTTCGATGAATTGGTTCGAGTAGTTACACACGCCCAGAAAACTTTGTAGTTCTTTGAGATTGGTGGGGACTTTGAGATTGTCGAGGCCTTGGGTGCGAGTCAGCTGTGGTTGTACTCCGTCAGGACCTACAAGTAGGCCAACGTAGTCCACTTTGGTTCTGCACCATTGGCATTTTGACAGTGATATTTTAGCACCAGCAGTTGTCAGCTGATTCAGAACGTGGTCGATCTCAGCCAAATGTGAGTCCAGTGTTGGCTGTCTCAAAAGGACATCGTCCACGTAGATCAGTGTCCCACGCTCGTGGGCGTCTGGACATGCTTTGTTCAAGAAAATGTTGAACTCTGCAGGTGAGTTAGCGTAGCCAAAGGGACACCTGTTAAAGGTGTACTGACGGCCACCAAAAGTGAAAGCTAGTTTGTACTGGTCCTCGGCGCGCACAGGGATGGTCCAAAAACCAGAGGCGACGTCGAGAGTCGAGAAGTACTTACCATTGGTGACCTTGGGCAGTTCCTGTTGGAGTTGCGTCATAGGCCATCTGGATAAGGGAACTTGTTTGTTTAGCTTTCTGTAGTCTATAGTGAGTCTCCACTTACCATTAGGTTTTAACACCGGCCATAAAGGCGCAGAGTAAGTGCTGTTACAGTATCGGATGATACCTTTTTCTAACAGGTCATTAATGATTTCTCTGATAGGTTGATGTGCTGCCAGAGGAATCTTGTACTGTCTGACAAATGCAGGGGGAGCATTAGGCGGGGTTGGGATGCTCACTGTGTGGAGCGTGGTCAACCCACAATCCATCGAGTCAGTTGAGAATGATTTCTCATATTTTAGAAGAACTTTGCGAAGTTTGTCCCTTTCTTCATCAGTTTTCAGGGCGTCGGCTTGGGCGACCACCTGGTCAATCTGTGAAGCAACTGAGAGGGATTCTTGTTCTTTGGGGAGCTCCAGTGAGTCCCCTTCAGTGTCGTAAAACCTGTCAACAGGTAGTGCACTGTAAGTTTGGGGGCATAGACTGTCTCCTTTGTTGAAACCGAACCTGCGGACAGTGTCCTGGTCGGACTCACTGGGGGAGAAAAGAGCTATGGCCTGTGTTGGTTTCGTGAACAAGACTTGCCCCGTGTGTTGATTTGGGATCAAGTTTTCTGGGAGTCCTCCCAGAAATGGAATGCTTAGCTCAAAATCATGAAAATCAGTAGAGATCAACCATCCTAGCTGTGTGTTTTTTGGGATCAGTACCTCTTCTGTGCTTGTGTTGCACACAGCAACAGTCGTGGTTCTGCAGTCGAGGGTCACTTGGAATGTGGCCTCCATGGACAGTCCTAAGTTGAAAAACATAGGAGATGGTTGAAAGTATGCCTGTTTTGTGCTAATAGCTTGTCCTTTCATGATGTGACACATCACTGGCTTGTTCATAACCTGAGGTGGTACCGCAGTGTTATGGCTGTTAGCAATCTGACAGACCTCTGGAATGGTCTGTCCAGCCTTAAGGTTCTCTGTTGTTAGCACAGGAGAGTCCTTTGTGGCTGTGTTTAGTGACCACAGTACATTGTTGTTGATGTCCACTCGGACACCTAACCTTACCAAAATGTCGGAGCCTATGTAGGTTGCATGTGGTAAGTTCGGGACCACGAGGAACGGGTGATCCAGTTCTCGTTGGTTCCAGATCAGTTTCAGGTCAATGATCCCTTTTGCGGTCATTACCTGTTTATCGTTGGGGTCTAACGAAAAGCGGAAAGCCTTTTTGTTCATATCTAGACCCAACTGTTTCTCAACCAAGGTTCCATAGAAAGCTTGGCTGATCGCTGATTTCTCCGTCCAAGGAGACAAAACAGCATCATCGGTGTGGGATCCTTGGATCTCAACACCTTTGACTACCTGCGGTAGGTAGTGTTCAGTGAGTGCTGACTGTTTCAGCTCGCAGAGGAGGCTCTCTTGTTGGGCCTTTTCTGCCTCACCTGTTGCTGAAGGTTCACTTACCGGGATTGTGCTCTCGTTGGAGGACCCCTTTGTGCCTTCCGCGGTACCTGCTGTTAAACAGTCAGTGTCACCATGTGTAGGCATATCGATCGGCAGTGGTTGGCTCACTCTGGTCCACATTGTTTGATCACCATAATCTATAATCGCGTCGAAGCGGTTTATAAAGTCTTGGCCAACCAAAAATGGGAATGAGTCAACGGTGGACACGTGTACCGGGTGGTATAGCGTCATTTCACCAATCTGCATATGAACCATGGCTATAGCTGTAAGGGTTGTTCTCGTCTCTGAGAGTCCCTGCAGTACTACAGCACATTCTTTGAGGGGTATTTCCCTGTCAACCCCGCTAGCGGCTATCCTTAGCTCCTTCAACAGTGTGGGAGACATAATGGTTATGTCAGCCCCACCATCCAGGAGGGCCTCTTCTGTGAGGACCCCTTCTAAAGTGATTGACAGGTAAGCCTTCTTAGCGGGCCCCTTCCTGATAATGTTACACAGGAACCTATCAGGTTTTTTTCGACGTTTGTTACGTCTACCACTGTCTGTGTGAATTCCATTCACCTGTACTGGTAGTGCAGTCACACATGGGTCTGAGTGATCGGTCTGTGACGAGTCATTGTCTTTGGTGAGTGCGCTTTCCCCCCCTTTTTCTGATGAGGGGCTCTCGGACTCTGTAACAATGATGTCATGGTTACAGTCAACATCTTGTTGACTGTCTATACCCTGATTGTCAGCATCCTGACCATCAGTATCTTGGTGACTGTCAGCAATCGTGGCATTGCTGTTATTTGTGTGTTCTGAGTCACTATCAATGATAGTGCTACACATCACTCCAGGTTTGTTTTCCTTGTTTGTTTTTTTCAAACTTTCTAACAACCGACGTATGTTCTCCATCTCTTCTGAAGACAGAGGTTTAGGGCCTTTTTTCTGGAACTTCTGTGGGTTTTTCCTCGCCCCAGACTGTTCAGTTTGAGGTGCAGGAGCTGGCGCATTGCTCGGGGGTCCTCTCTGGGACCACCCTCTTTCATATGAGTCTCCTTGGGACCCATATTTCTTTTTCTTTTGGAAAGCCCTCCTTTTTTGATGGGGCTCTTCCTCTTGATGCGGCCTGTACCACTTAGGGTCTCTGGACCCCTTTTGGTCTTTGTTCCAGCGGACACCTTCATTTTGCGGTCTGTCAGGTTGGAAATTTTGCTTATTCTCGGCTTCCTTAAAAGAGTGAGCTGGCGCTCTTGCTCCTTCAAGGTCTAGCGATTGGTATTTGACCTTTTCACCAGGACACACTTCAAAGGGTGTCTTGTTTGGTGAGCGACCTGTAAAAACATCTATCGCGCACTCTCTTATGTCTTCGATGGACCTCCGTTTATAGTTTGCGCTGACATGTACTTTCTCTCTTATGTCAGGGCAGAGGTTTTGGCTGAAAATATACTTAAACCCTACCTCCTCCTCCATTTCAGGTTCGCATCTGTCCCCGAAATAGGCACGGAATATTCGGTCATAATATGACCTTGGGTGTTCATTCCTACCTTGCTTGATGTTAGCTGCTGTTATGATGCCATCGGGCCCCGTGCAAGGAGAAAACTCCCTTATCAGCGCAGCACAGAGAAGACTGTAGTCTTTCATCACTGCTTCTCGTTGACGCTTCATAAAAGCATGCACCGTCCTGTCCGATGTTAACCTTAACAGACAGATTCTATCATCATCTGTAGCTTCTGGGAAGCGTTGAAGCTGGAAATCAAGGTCCTCGAGATAGATCTTGGTTTCGTGTGAGCCCATTGGGCCAGGGGCGAAGGTTTGAATGCTTTTCGCCATATTCCGTAGTTCAGCCATTGATAGAGGTATTTGTGGGTTATTATCAGATCCACCCACCGGTGCATCCGGTGGGATTGTCGGTTTTAGAGGCCCTAAGGGACGGCGCGGTGGTGTTGGAGGGAGTAGTGCATCTGGCATGGGCGGGGGCGGTGGAGGAGGGAGTAGGTCATCAGGTATGGGAGGAGGCAGCGGAGGCGGTGAGTTCTCAAGGTGTTTACTCATGAGACCCAAACATTTTCTCTCTTCTTCAAAGAGTTTGTTCATTGCTGATGCACGCTCTATTTTACAACTATTCAGTTGGACTTTTAACCCATCATTTTCACGTTGTAACATCATGTGCTGTTCTTGTGATTTTCTATAATCTTCTTGCAGCCTTGTGTACCGTAGTGATAATGATTCCAGGGTGTCCGTGCATTTTTCCAGCGCGTCTCGTGCCTCCCCACAATCCGCCTGAAGCGACTTGTATTGATGGTAATACGTATCCTTCTCCACCACACATTTTTCCAAATCATCTTGTGATTGGTCAAAATCCCTTTTTAACACTCTGCATTCTTCGTAGAGACTACGCGTTTGTTCAGCGCTGCCAATACTCGACTGTGTTAAACTCTTTACCTCCTGCTGTAAAGTGGCAACCTCCCTTTGTGCTGTTAAACATGATGTAGAGACAGCCCGGCGTACAGCAGTTTCAAAGTCTAGCTTGGCCTTTAACAGAAGGCTTAATTTAGCCAAACGTTTATCTCTGTCTGCTTTCTTTTCAGCCGTTGTGGTTCCAGCTGTTACAGTTTTTAATGCACTGTCCACATCTGCTTCCTCCATCAACTGTGTCTCTTCATGGTAGTTTGTGATGGGCCCTGTGAGTGAAAATAAGGCACATTCGATCCAATCTGCTTTGGTCGGGTCGTGGCCTTGAGGTGGCACAGGCTGCCCTGTATCAGAGGTGTCAGGGGTCTCACCCTCTGTGCCTGCCATCTTTTATCTGGATTTTCAGTGAAAATCAAAATAAAAGATGTTCTGTATTCGTTATTCTAAACTTTTCACTATTTGAAATAAACAGGAAAGTTTAAATGTGCACAGGACAACTGTGGAAGATGATGTGTCAGAGAAAGGAAGAGAAAGGAAAAATTTTTCAGTTATCTGGAGTGAAAACTGTACTTTTGTTTGTTATTTTAAATTCTTTGTATTTAAAATAAGCAAAAATGTTTGTCCGTACCTCTGTTATTCTAAATATTTTATTTAAAATAAACAGGAGCTATTGTTTGTGTACAGAACAAAATTAAAAGCTGGTAACTCACCATAAAATGCTGACTTTTTATGATGTTTTATGTGAACGTGACTGTTCGTCACCCGTTCTTCATGCTGCCAAGCAGTTTGCATTCCTCTCTGGTGAAACATTTCCACAAGCCAGAAACTTCAAGCTGAAAAAGACTTGGACATGCTATTTATAAGCAGAGACAAGGCAAATGAATTCAATTATCTTTGCTCTGATCCAAAAATTATTATCAGTTTAACTTCAGGAAACCAACTGTCTGGTTCAGAGTTCTTGAGTTAACAAATTAATTGCCAAGATAAATGTTCAGTTAAACTTTATAACAGTGTTAGAAGATGAGGAGCAAGACTAAAGTGCGATTGATCTTTCAAAGTTTTCTTTAGACTTTAGCTACTAAACTAAAGGGATGAACCTGCGTGGCTAGACATGACAGAGAGGGTAAAACAAATTGTAAATTGGATCTACACATTAATATTATAACCTGTTGAAAAAAAAACCGACTCAGTTTGCTCTAACTTATAGAATTTATGAAAAATACAAAGGATAACATGCTGTCAGACGTAACAGTGTTTTGTCACTTACAAAGGTGATTCTCAGAGTTTTAATCCTGTAAAAACCTCTCCTTGCTGTGGAAAAAGAAGGATAGAAAGTAAATGAGTGTACAGTATTCTTTGGTGCTTGTGTGGTGACTGCTTCCTTCAGGACTAAACCTCAGTCATGTAGCCGTTAGAACATGATTAATTTTGGCAGTGCTGTAAGCGTGTTTTAGAGGATGACATTTTTTCAGGAGTCCTGCTGGTCACGGGATTCCCGCAGGATTCCGGCAGGACAGGAGTTAACTTTATTATAACTCACAGGATTGGGATGGATGAAAAGTTAACAGGACCAGGCAGAAGAGGGAACCAACAAATGGACAAAATAAATAAATAAATAAATAAACTTTGGACTGGCGCTGCTATGTTCAACAAGCCTTCACTCTGGAATACCAGACTTGCAATTCTCCAGTCTGTAATGTGTTAAACAAAAAGTAATATTAAAAGAATTGGGTAGAAGATTAAATTAAATTCAATGTATTTCCTAAAGATTAAATGAAAGAATATTTTTTTTAAACCAGGAGCGGTACAGGAGTGGGAGCCATTCTGAACGGGAGCAGGATGGGAGCAGGAGTCATGCTACCAGGATTGGGACAGGGTTTTTTTGCGGAGAGTCGCCTTGAAGTGGGTGGGGAGTTCTTACCGAAAAGCGCAAATAAGGATATGACGTCATTTTTTTGGGCGACACATCAACAACGCTGAACATGGAGGACGTGGAGCTGATGTATGTATTGAAGCTTCTTTAGCTTCTCACGGCATTGCTTCGAGGTCCGACTGAAGCCAGCCAACGCCATTTCCTCCGACGCACGTTTAAAAACTTTCTCATTGCGTGTGCTACTGTCCAGCTCCCTCTGTACACGCTCGTCTGCTATGTAGTTTAAAACGAAGCTGACTTCATCGTTAGACCACGCAACGGGGCTTGGGAGGTAGACATGTTTCCCTAACGTAAAATGGAGGTTGTTGTTAGAACGATGCAGTCGCAGTTGATGACTCAACACGCAGCAGTCCCGCCCCTGCTGCAAACAACGAACCAAATGATGAGCAGTACATGACGTCAAACTGGGCCCGGGAGCTCGGCCCGCTTAGAACCTCGGTCGGTCGGGTTCTAAAACTCGGGCTGACGCCGGCCCGAACAGGCAAATGCGAACAAGACGAACCCGGGTTAGAAGCCGGGTCGGACTCGAGCCGGGCTGGGCCGGGTCGGGCTGTGCAGTGCGAAAACGGCTTGTGTGGAGCAGAGAGCTGCCAACTAGGGCACTCAGGGGAGCAGATGGTGGGGGTTAGGGGACTTGCTCAAGGGCCCAGAGTGGGTTAAATGAGGGTGGAGGCAGATGTGGGTGTTTTGCTTTTCCCACCATTTTTGATGTTGTCGGTCCAGGGAGTTGAATCGGTTTCCTACTGATCACAGGCTCACCTTCTCTGCCTCTGCACCATCACTCCCCCCATTATAATACCTAATATATGGAGTGAAATGTGCACTGGAAGTGAAATTTGTTTTATTTTAATAAAATATGCAGTAGTCCCTCGCTACTTCGCGGTTCGATTGCGGACTCGCTCTTTCGCGGTTTTCCAAAGTAAGCTTGGACATGACACACAACTGTGTGATGGATGGGTGAGCCACATGAGCCGCATGGATTGTTTATTTTAAATGATTTAGCACCTGTGTGCAGCCCACAGCTGCAGGGAGAAGCTCCCTCCGCTCTCTGCCACGCCCACTGTTCTCCCCCCTGCTGCAGCAGCTTCATGAAGTGTTAACCGTTTGCTGTCCAGCTGCACCGATCGACTTTTGTCTTCCAACTTAAAATTCAAAATGTCACATCTTAAAATCGTCATAATCACAAAATACAAAAGTGTTAAAAGTTGATTTAAGTTATCTTAGAACTTCTATGTTCAGTTGTTACAGTGTAATTGATGAGTATCGTATTTTCCGGTGTATAGGTCGCACCATCCAATTATTGCCAAAGAACTGGAAAATCCCTAGATAGGTCGCACCTACGTTTAGCTCTGCTGCAAATGTCTGCCACAGGAGCACACAGCAAGGCTTTTAAGAAGATTAACACTTAAAAACAATTATTTGTTTGATAAAAATTATAGCAAATATGTGTCTGAGCTGAACTTTCCCTTAATAAATGAACATAATTGTGAAATGAGCTGGATTTAAACATTTGTTTTGCCGAAAGTGATAAAAAGCCATATACCGGTACAGGTCGCACCGGTGTATAGGTCGCAGGCCTTGAAAAAAAAAAACATAAAAAGGTGCGACCTATTCACTGGAAAATACAGTACATTTCTCCTCCGTGCTGCATCAGCTGCATGAAGGGTTAACCCTTTGCTGTCCTGCTGCACTTCTCTTCTCTATAATTGAAATTTAAGTACTGTAATATTTTAAATAAACAAAAATATTACATGATTTCAATTTAAATTGTTTATTTACACAGAAGGAGGGAGCTTGGGAGTGAAACTTTAACTTGGACAACAATGGACTACTGTATGCAGTATTTTGGATAAAAAAAATCAGTTAAACAGCTATTAAAAATGCTTATTCATGCAACAGAATAAAACTCAGTGATATCAAAATATTAGTAGAATTTGAGCACATGCAGCTAACTCCTTATTTATTTGGAGACACATCCTCTGGCATCTGCATCATTTGTCTGTCAGCACTGTGTGCAGAGTTGGAGCTGAGGACGAGTGTGTGAGTGATGAATCCACATCAGTGGTGAATCTAATCTAAATCCACATTAACAACAGACAAATCATGGCAAGCCACCGGATCAAAGACCTGCCAGCTTTAAAAATGTATCTGCATCCTGCGAACCTTGAAAAAGAAAATCATTTTTAGTCCACTAAGAACTGAGTTTCTATCCAGAGACAAAATAACTGGCTCCACATTTAAGGCTCTGTACTCCTCCAAAAAAAAAAAATCCTCTTCCTCTCCATCGCTCTTCTCCAGCTGAAAATATCGAACATGCTAAAATAAAAGCTTCTTACATATATGAGAAGCTTGCTAGAGGCAATTAATTTTTCAAAAAGGCTCGTAACACGGAAGGTAAGTGTGTGCCAACAGTTTTTAATTTAAGCTGAAAGCAGTTTAATAGCTGACATGGCTCCACGGCTTTTATTCCTTCACCTAATAAGCTGTGACTGCTGGGACAACATCTAACCCATGAGAAAGTTCAGTGACTTTCAGGGCTTCGCACATGTTCAACATGAAGGGTGACGTGAAAGTAAAGTGATTTTGTGTCATGGTAAGTTGAACTTTTTACCCCCCCCCCCCCAAAAAAAAAGGCAAAGGCTTTTGTTAATATTTTGTTTAATTTTAAATAATTAAACCAAATTTTTGGGGGATCCTAGAATAACATCAGTTGGTGCTAGCCAGCTGATGCTAGTGCCAGCCCAAGTTTGTGATCATCACATTTTGGATTTGCTTTAGGAAAAAAAAAACATGTTAAGAATTGAAACATTTGGTCACAGAGCCCCTCTTTAGCTCATTTAAATGGGATCTGGACACAAGGCTAAATCTTAAAGATTTCATTGCCGTGCTTACAAAACTTAAACAAAATGGAAAGCATAAACTGTGCACTTACTGTATGATGTTAATAAAACCAGTTTTAAGTCAGAAGGGGAATGGTGGACTCAGCATGCTTTTGGATAATGTAATGCATCTGGAATATTTGATTTGCTGCAGTATCAGGATTGTGCAAAAATAAACATGTCATTAAGATAACTAGCATAGGGACACAAAATGTGAAAAGTTTTGTTACTTGGTTGCATCTCCGGTGCGCTGCAATATAAAACTGTTTAAATCCAAAACGTTTTCAGATTAAAATGAAAAATAGAGCTCCGTTATTAGTGCTGGTGTCTTGAAGACATTAATCAAGCGTAACCCTCTTTTAGCGTCTTATTGAAAACAATACCAGCCCTTTTGGGCATCACTTTCACTAATAAACACTTTCCAAACTCACAGATAACTGTCATGACTGAGTTTTTGAGTTTCACTAATAAACCGAACACTGGAAAAGTTTTAACAATTTTATTGAGAAACAGGAAGCTGGAATGGGTCCTGATCGTCACCGGTAACTTGAGTTCTGCACAAGAGATTATAATATTAGTGACAGGATTTGAACAGGTAGATGTTTTTATCTTTAATAAAAACACTAACCTTTTTAGGCTGTTTTTGATCGGAAGGGAATTCCTTGATGACGTAGGCCGGTAGTGACGTAGTCCGGATTTACTTCCTTGTTTACGTTGATGCTTCGTGCGGACTTTCACACGAAGGGGGTTTTCCTTGGTTCGAAGCGAGGTCATACACAGGTTGGCAGAGAGGCGAATAAAGTTGAAAGAGGCAGGCTTTACTCGTGGTCGTGAAAGGCAGTCTTGGGTTCGTTTCCGTGAGGCAGATGGCTGAACAGGTCCGACAAGGGGAGAGGCAGGAGGGCGAAGTCCAGTAGCGTGTGCAGGAGTCAAAACCAGGGAAGCAGAGTCCGAGACAGTACCAATAGGGGCTGAGGCGAGAGACGTGAGACCAAAAAACCAAAACAGAGTCGTAGCAGGCAAGACAGGACAAGACATGGGCGCTGGATAACTACTAGGCAAAACCGTTCATAAATCTGGCAAGGAATGACTGTGGACGTGGGGCTTAAATACAGGAACAAACAGGTGAGTGCAATGATCGTTAATGAGGCATTGGGCATGTGGGAGGAGGGAACAATGATGTGTTTGCTGTGAGACAGAACGTGGATCATGACAGTACCCCCCTCTCAAGGTCCGGCTCCCGACGGACCACCAGGCTGATCAGGGTGATCCCGGTGGAATCGGGCGACGAGCTGCCTGTCCAAGACGTGGCGAGCAGGCACCCACGAACGTTCCTCAGGGCCATAACCCTCCCAGTCAATGAGGTACTGGACACCCCGTCCCCAGCGTCGAGAACGCATGATACGGTTGATGGTGTAGGCAGGAGAGCCGTCAATGAGTCGGGCAGGGGGAGGAGGCCTGGAGGCGGGCATGAACCTAGAATACTGGACGGGCTTGACCCGAGACACATGGAACGTTGGATGGATCTTCATGGTGCTAGGGAGCCTGAGCCTGACTGCCACCGGGTTCACCACTTTGGAAATGGGAAAAGGTCCAATGAAGCGGGGAGCCAATTTCCTGCAGTCAACACGAAGAGGCAAGTCCTTGGTGGATAGCCACACTTTTTGTCCTTCTTGATAAGCAGGTTCCCGGGTCCGACGACGGTTGGCCGACCTCGTGTAGACTGCAGAAGTCTTGAGGAGTTGTTTGCGGGCCTTGGTCCAGACTCGGCGACATCGTTGAGCTGCTTGGAACGCAGAGGGGACCATAGCAGCCTGGTCCTGGGCGGCAAACACTGGTGGCTGGAACCCATAGAGGACATAGAACGGAGACAGACCAGTGGCGCTGGAAGGAAGAGAGTTCATAGCATGCTCGACGATAGGAAGATGTTCTGCCCATTTGGTCCCATCATCACCACAGAGAATGCGTAGGCGGGTCTCCATCTCCTGATTGGCGCGCTCAGATTGTCCATCAGTCTGGGGATGATAGCCTGAGGAGAGACTTAGTTCAATGCCAAGAGTCTTACAGAACTCGCCCCAAAACTTAGAGATGAATTGGGGACCCCGATCAGACACAATGTTCTTGGGTATCCCATGCAACCTGAATACTTCCTTAATCATGACATTGCTTAGTTCCTTGGCTGTGGGTAGCCCCTCCAATGCAATCAAATGAACCATCTTGGAAAACCGGTCAACGACAGTTAGAATGACTGTTTTACCTCCAGACAGTGGTAAGCCGGTGACGAAATCCATTGCAAGATGTGACCAGGGGCGTGATGGTATGGGCAGTGGCCTCAGGAGACCCGCCGGTGGACGTCGAGAGGGTTTAGCCAGGGAGCATTGGGTACAGGCCCCAACAAACTCTCTAACGTCCTTAGACAAGGAACCCCACCAGAACTGTGACTTGACTATGGTTAGAGTTCTCTCAATCCCTGGATGACAGTAAATAGGCGAAGCATGGCAGAACATGAGTACCTTTGTGATGAGGTGATCTGGTACAAAAAGGCGGTCAGCCGGGCATTCCCTGGGTGGAGGATGGTTCTGGTGGGCCTCCCTGACCTCCCTCTCGACCTGGGTGATGGACAGACGTATCTCTTTGGGTAGTATGTACTCCTCTGGACCACTGGTCTGTTCCTTCTCGAATAAACGAGATAGAGCATCTGGTTTGACGTTCTTGGTCCCGGGTCTGTAGGAAAGGGAAAAATTGAAACGTCCAAAGAACAGAGCCCACCTTGCTTGACGTGGATTAAGTCTCTTGGCAGATCGTAGATACTCAAGATTTTTGTGGTCGGTGAGAACGATGAAGGGATGATTAGCCCCCTCCAGCCAATGACGCCATTCTTCAAGAGCCAACTTAACAGCGAGTAGTTCACGATCTCCTACATCATAGTTGCGCTCAGCTGGGGAGAGAGACTTGGAGAAAAATGCACATGGGTGAATTTTTTCATCATCACTGCGTTGACTTAAAACGGCCCCAATGCCCGTATCAGAGGCATCAACTTCAACGATGAATTGTTTATCCACATCAGGGAATCTAAGGATAGGAGCCGTGGTAAACAAGGATTTTAATTTACTGAAGGCGTATTCAGCAGTTTGATTCCAAATGAAAGAGTTTTTGGTGGAGGTTAAGGCATGGAGAGAAGAAGCGACGGAACTGTAATTCTTAATAAATCTTCGATAGAAATTTGCAAAACCAAGAAAACGTTGTAACTGTTTCCGTGATTGAGGTATTGGCCAATCCAGAACTGCAGAAGTTTTTGAGGGATCCATGGATATTTGATCAGGTGTGATTTTGAAGCCAAGAAAAGTGGTATTGGTCGTGTGAAACTCACATTTCTCAGCCTTGACAAAAAGATTGTTTTGTAGGAGACGGAGGAGGACGGCATGAACGTGTTTGATATGTGAATCTAAGTCCTTGGAAAAGATCAGAATGTCATCCAAGTAAACAAAAACATTTATATTGATAAAATCCCTGAGTACATCATTGACTAGTGCCTGAAAGATTGCTGGGGCGTTGGTTAAACCAAAAGGCATAACAAGATATTCGTAGTGACCTGATGGGGTGTTGAAAGCAGTCTTCCATTCATCTCCTTCCTTAATTCTGACCAGATGGTATGCGTTACGAAGATCCAGTTTGGTAAATACTTTGGCACCCTGAATTAGATCAAATGCAGAAGTCATTAAAGGCAGAGGATATTTATTCTTTACGGTTATGTCATTTAACCCACGATAGTCAATGCATGGTCGAAGTGACCCATCCTTCTTTCCAACAAAAAAGAAACCAGCACCTGCAGGTGACGATGAGGGTCTGATAATTCCTGCTTTCAGGGAGTCAGAAATGTATTCTCGCATAGTTTTTTGTTCGGGCTGGGACAAAGAAAATAAGCGTCCCCTTGGCGGTGTAGTGCCTGGTAATAACTCAATTGAGCAGTCGTAGGGCCTATGGAGTGGTAAAGACATAGCTTTACTTTTGCTAAAAACTTTGGCTAGATCGTGGTAGCAATGAGGAACATGAGTCAGATCTGGAGTCTCCTCCTTTATTTTGATAATATCACTGGTCTGTTGTGCAGATTGTAGACAAGAAGATAAACATTGCTCAGACCACCCCAGGATGTTGCTGCTTCTCCAGTCGATCTGAGGATTGTGTTTCTTCAACCAAGTAGCTCCCATCACAATGGGTAAATCTGGAGAGTTGATGAGGAAGAATCTTACTTTCTCGACATGGTTACCACAAATCTGGAGTTGAACCTCTTGTGTTACCATACTAGTCTGATTGATAGGGTGACCATCTAGAGCTAGAACTCTGCGAGGTATCTCTGTAGGAAACGTCTGGAGGTTCAGAGATTTTGCAAAATTAATGTCCATAAATTCAGAGTCTGCACCAGAATCAATAAAAAGTCTTACTGGTATTTCCTTACCATTGGCTTGGAGGTTTGCGCTGACGTGAAGTAGAGGTGGTCCTGTTGAGGAGGTGGCGGCTCTATATTTTGGATATTGGTGAGCAGTTCTGGACTTGACCGGGCATGTAGCAACTTGGTGTCCTGCAACTCCACAATAAAAGCATAATCCCTCCTGAAGCCTCTTTTCTCTCTCTCGTTGAGACAGTCTGGACCTTCCAATTTGCATGGGTTCCTCTGCAGATGGTGAGGGTGGTGAAAGTGGTTTTGGCTCTGGGGTGAAGAATCTGGGGGTTGAGTACATTACCCTTTCAGACCGAGTTTGCCTCACCTCTCTGCGACGTTCTTGAAGGCGTAAATCAATCCTGGAGGCCACTGCCTCCAATTCTCTGAGGGTGGACGGAGGATCACGTGCAGCCAACTCATCCTTGATGTCGTCATTGAGAGCCTGCCAAAAGATATCTTGAAGAGCTTTCTCATTCCATTCACTGTCAGCAGCCAGAGTG
>JBBPBX010077362.1:0-16890 GCA_038048925.1 Garcialebias charrua
TAGCAAACCATCAGGGTGTTAACGATCCATCGTCAGGCTGATGGTCCTCCTTGATCATGTGAGCAGCTGGTTTCGGCTGTCATCAGCCAACTGGTTGATCCACTGTGGGAGGGTGCTATTTATAAGACTGAGCTGAACTCAGCTTCTCAGACTGAGGAAGTCTTTCGGACGAAAGACGAAACGTTTCTACAGTTTTTTTTTGCTTTGTTTTGTTTTGTTTTTTTGAATGTCCAGAGGACCAGACTTAGCTTTTTTGGATTTTTCTACCTGGATTATTGAGCATGCATCAGGGTAAATGTAAACAGTAGTGATAAATGTAAACAGTAAATAGTAAAGCTCACAAAGCAAAGCAGGCTAAGAAAATTACTGAAAACACAGGGCAGAGGTTAGAAAAGGTGGGCCTGTTGTCAGAAGGTCGCTGGTTCAACTCCCCGGACTGACAGCATCAAAATGCGGGTGGGATAGGTGAAGCACCCATACCCGCCTCCACCCTCATTTGCTCCACTCTGGGCCCTGAACTCCCACCCTCTGCTCCCCTGGACACTGTAGATAGCAGCTCTCTGCTCCACACAGAGGGCTGTGGTAGCTCGGTGTCTGTGGTTGCAACAGGAAGGACATCCGGTGCAAAAACCAAGTCTTCACAGTTCACTGTGGTGACCCCTGAAGAAGGGAGCAGCCGAAAGAAGACAACATTGAAACATCTGTTAGACTTTGTCTTTTCCAGTGTGTTCATTCCTAAAAGTTTTAACTTGGTGTCAAACCCTTGTCACACTCTCCCTCTCAGGTATTCACTGTTAGTGGACGACAAAGACAAGCAGGAGAAGAAACGTCCATCATCCGCCTCAGTGTCCACATCAGATTCTTCTGCAAAGACCTTCTACTATGGAGGGTCTCCAAGCAGCAGCTTCAGGAACTTCACAGGCTGCATGAGCTACGCCTACATCAACAGGTACATCTGGTTAACAGACACCTGGGCTTGTTGCTGAGTGCGGACGTTCACGTGGTGTCACTTTTTGTTTTGTCTGTAGACAAGACCAAGACATCGAGGCTGAGGACTTTCAGAGGTACACAGAGAAGGTGGGAGTCTCTGTGCAGGACTGTCCAGTACAGCATCCTCCTGCTGCGCTGCAGTCGAGGCAGAGAGACAACGTCTCCAGAGCCAAACACAGTCAGTCACACAAGGTAAAACAAGAAACATCAAACTTTTGTGCTCGGATCAGAAAGATTTAAGGCAGCTTGGTCTTCTCGTGGTTTGTTCGGCTGGTTGGTCCAGGTGCCTTACAATTCATCACTTCTGGTTCTAATGACCTGAGAGCAGGATTATTATGGCGTCAGAATAAAGACAGATATCGCGAGAACAAACACTGATCTTGCGAGAGCAAATACATGCCTCGGGGAGAAAATTACTCTTGTGCGAGCGCAAATCAGCCCCGCGCGTGTAATGGGGATGAGCGCGAGCGTAGAAAAGAGATCCGAGCGCGCGCACGTGCGCTTGGAGGACAACTACATGCTCTTGCGTGCAAAATGTATCTACTGACAGACTCTCCCTCTCGCTCACGGTTCAGACTTTTGGCAGCCAGTGGGAGGATCCAGACCACGACACATGATTGGCTGCAGTCTTCCTGTCCTCTGTGATTGGGTGTAACACTTCCTGAACTGACATGTCCAAAGGAGAGACAGTAGTTTGGACATGTCCAGAGGAGGGACAGTGGTTTGGACATGTCCAGAGAGGGACAGTAGTTTGGACATGTCCAGAGGAGAGACAGTGGTTTGGACATGTCCAGAGGAGGGACAGTAGTTTGGACATGTCCAGAGGAGGGACAGTAGTTTGGACATGTCCAGAGGAGGGACAGTAGTTTGGACATGTCCAGAGGAGGGACAGTAGTTTGGACATGTCCAGAGGAGGGACAGTAGTTTGGACATGTCCAGAGGAGGGACAGTAGTTTGGACATGTCCAGAGGAGGGACAGTAGTTTGGACATGTCCAGAGGAGAGACAGTAGTTTGGACATGTCCAGAGGAGGGACAGTAGTTTGGACATGTCCAGAGGAGGGACAGTAGTTTGGACATGTCCAGAGGAGGGACAGTAGTTTGGACATGTCCAGAGGAGGGACAGTAGTTTGGACATGTCCAGAGGAGGGACAGTAGTTTGGACATGTCCAGAGGAGGGACAGTAGTTTGGACATGTCCAGAGGAGGGACAGTAGGTTTGGACATGTCCAGAGGAGGGACAGTGGTTTGGACATGTCCAGAGGAGGGACAGTGGATATATTAGAAGGATGTTAGAAATGCAGCTGCCAGGACAAAGAGGGAGGCTGTTTGAAATCTGGTGATTGTTTATTTATTTATTAATTTATTTGAATTTGAACCACAAACAGTCTGTGACTGATATGTAACTTCTCTCACAGGTTACCAGAGATAAGTTCAGCTTTCCTCCAAACGTGAAGCAGCGCAGCAGTGAAGACCAGGATCCATCAGAGCCACAGACTCAGTCCTGTTCCCTGTCCTCGAGCCCACGAGCAACACACCGAGCCTTCCACTATGGCGGCGTTGCCAACAGCAGGCAGCATTACTCCGACCTCCCTGACTCTCTCTCTGAGAGGTAGGTCTGACCCTCAACCCTCTCAACACAAACTCTGTGTTAGCCAAGCCCAAAGATCACTCCTTTGTTATGACCCACTAATTAAGGTGTTTGTGCATTTATCGCTCTGTTAGCAAAATATTTCATGACCTATTAGACAAATTATAATAAAACCTGCAGCAAAGAACCACTGCAAGGGTTTAACTTTTAGTGTTGACCCAATCCAAAGGTTGACCTATGAATTCCTTCCAGGCCTGTTGATCATGCATCAAAACTAAATGTTGTTCCTCTGTCCAGGTTCAACCTGTCCTTGTCCCTGAAGACCCACTCTTCTTCTGGCCTCATCTTTTATGTGTCTGATGTGCAAGAAGACAACTTTATAGCTCTGGTCCTGACCAATGGAAAACTTGTATACACATTCAACGTCGCAGACAAAAGAGTAAAAATCAAGACGGAGGAGAGATACAACGATGGTGCATGGCACAATGTAAGATTTCTGAAACACTCTTTGTATTTATACAATCAGCAGATAATTAATCAATACTGTTTCTAAGTGATCACCTCTGCTCTGTTCTGCTGAAGCTTGTTTTGACTCGTGATGGGAGTTTTGGTCGGTTAATAATAGACGGGCTCACAAAACTGGAAGACACAGTTCAGGGAAGCAGCGTTCCCTGGAGGGTCAGCGACTCGCTCTTCATCGGAGGCGTTCCCCCTGGAAGAGCTCAAAGGAATATCCAGGTGGTTACTGTTTGTGCTTGTAACACAATTTTCTTGTTATCAATCCGACACTTGAGTATTGTGTTTGTTGTTGAGTCAAACCAGACTGTACTGCATGTGGCTAAAGCTTCCTGCTTTGACATTCCCACTGAATAATGAGAATTATTACCACTGAGATAAAACTATGCTGGAACGACCAACCACAGCACATGCCATGCTAACAAATGATTTTCCGCCATCTTGGTAGGTGAGATTCTGCATTTTTTATTTATTGCCTGACCTAAATTTCTAGGAACATGGTATACATTTTATTTTAATCTCCAAAAAATACTAGTCTAATGCATTATTATAATACCAGGTGGCATCCCTCTCTCTGAACTAGACTTATATATCTTCTGATTCAGATGTTCCTTATTGTCGTTATTATGTGCACAGGATCCCGGTTACATCCAACAACAAAATGTAAAAGAAAAACTTTAATAAGATCTAAGATATGAACTAAGAAAAACATAAACTAAAAACATGCTAAGCACCAATAGCATAAAACAATAAAAACATTACGTCAAACAGCAGCACGAACATGAGTCTGTGTGAGCAGATGAGCACGAATGAACACAGCAACATGAAACAGATCAGCAGCAACATGAAACAGATCAGCAGCAACATGAAACAGATCAGCAGCAACATGAAACAGATCAGCAGCAACATGAAACAGATCAGCAGCAACATGAAACAGATCAGCAGCAACATGAAACAGATCAGCAGCAACATGAAACAGATCAGCAGCAACATGAAACAGATCAGCAGCAACATGAAACAGATCAGCAGCAACATGAAACAGATCAGCAGCAACATGAAACAGATCAGCAGCAACATGAAACAGATCAGCAGCAACATGAAACAGATCAGCAGCAACATGAAACAGATCAGCAGCAACATGAAACAGATCAGCAGCAACATGAAACAGATCAGCAGCAACATGAAACAGATCAGCAGCAACATGAAACAGATCAGCAGCAACATGAAACAGATCAGCAGCAACATGAAACAGATCAGCAGCAACATGAAACAGATCAGCAGCAACATGAAACAGATCAGCAGCAACATGAAACAGATCAGCAGCAACATGAAACAGATCAGCAGCAACATGAAACAGATCAGCAGCAACATGAAACAGATCAGCAGCAACATGAAACAGATCAGCAGCAACATGAAACAGATCAGCAGCAACATGAAACAGATCAGCAGCAACATGAAACAGATCAGCAGCAACATGAAACAGATCAGCAGCAACATGAAACAGATCAGCAGCAACATGAAACAGATCAGCAGCAACATGAAACAGATCAGCAGCAACATGAAACAGATCAGCAGCAACATGAAACAGATCAGCAGCAACATGAAACAGATCAGCAGCAACATGAAACAGATCAGCAGCAACATGAAACAGATCAGCAGCAACATGAAACAGATCAGCAGCAACATGAAACAGATCAGCAGCAACATGAAACAGATCAGCAGCAACATGAAACAGATCAGCAGCAACATGAAACAGATCAGCAGCAACATGAAACAGATCAGCAGCAACATGAAACAGATCAGCAGCAACATGAAACAGATCAGCAGCAACATGAAACAGATCAGCAGCAACATGAAACAGATCAGCAGCAACATGAAACAGATCAGCAGCAACATGAAACAGATCAGCAGCAACATGAAACAGATCAGCAGCAACATGAAACAGATCAGCAGCAACATGAAACAGATCAGCAGCAACATGAAACAGATCAGCAGCAACATGAAACAGATCAGCAGCAACATGAAACAGATCAGCAGCAACATGAAACAGATCAGCAGCAACATGAAACAGATCAGCAGCAACATGAAACAGATCAGCAGCAACATGAAACAGATCAGCAGCAACATGAAACAGATCAGCAGCAACATGAAACAGATCAGCAGCAACATGAAACAGATCAGCAGCAACATGAAACAGATCAGCAGCAACATGAAACAGATCAGCAGCAACATGAAACAGATCAGCAGCAACATGAAACAGATCAGCAGCAACATGAAACAGATCAGCAGCAACATGAAACAGATCAGCAGCAACATGAAACAGATCAGCAGCAACATGAAACAGATCAGCAGCAACATGAAACAGATCAGCAGCAACATGAAACAGATCAGCAGCAACATGAAACAGATCAGCAGCAACATGAAACAGATCAGCAGCAACATGAAACAGATCAGCAGCAACATGAAACAGATCAGCAGCAACATGAAACAGATCAGCAGCAACATGAAACAGATCAGCAGCAACATGAAACAGATCAGCAGCAACATGAAACAGATCAGCAGCAACATGAAACAGATCAGCAGCAACATGAAACAGATCAGCAGCAACATGAAACAGATCAGCAGCAACATGAAACAGATCAGCAGCAACATGAAACAGATCAGCAGCAACATGAAACAGATCAGCAGCAACATGAAACAGATCAGCAGCAACATGAAACAGATCAGCAGCAACATGAAACAGATCAGCAGCAACATGAAACAGATCAGCAGCAACATGAAACAGATCAGCAGCAACATGAAACAGATCAGCAGCAACATGAAACAGATCAGCAGCAACATGAAACAGATCAGCAGCAACATGAAACAGATCAGCAGCAACATGAAACAGATCAGCAGCAACATGAAACAGATCAGCAGCAACATGAAACAGATCAGCAGCAACATGAAACAGATCAGCAGCAACATGAAACAGATCAGCAGCAACATGAAACAGATCAGCAGCAACATGAAACAGATCAGCAGCAACATGAAACAGATCAGCAGCAACATGAAACAGATCAGCAGCAACATGAAACAGATCAGCAGCAACATGAAACAGATCAGCAGCAACATGAAACAGATCAGCAGCAACATGAAACAGATCAGCAGCAACATGAAACAGATCAGCAGCAACATGAAACAGATCAGCAGCAACATGAAACAGATCAGCAGCAACATGAAACAGATCAGCAGCAACATGAAACAGATCAGCAGCAACATGAAACAGATCAGCAGCAACATGAAACAGATCAGCAGCAACATGAAACAGATCAGCAGCAACATGAAACAGATCAGCAGCAACATGAAACAGATCAACAGCAACATGAAACAGATCAGCAGCAACATGAAACTGATCAGCAGCAATGTAAGAATTATGAGGAGGTCAATATTAATACTGACCTCTTTATCTTAATTAATTTACTTATTCAGATTGAATAGTAAATGTTCACGGATTCTGTTCTTTTTCAGTTTACCCAATATTTCTGTGATCTTTATGATGGATAAATAAACAGAGCCATTAAGTGACAATGGACATTAACTTAGTTTGGTATGCCAGGCGACACTACCATTTATTTAAAATAAATCAACTAAATTAACACCATTACACTTGATTGACATGATTTCACTTTCTTTCAATTCAAATACGTCAGCACACTTAAATTTAACACAACAGACATAAATATTAGATGTTAAGCATATTTAGTCTGTGGGCTCTTTAGGTTGAGAGGGAAAAGAAATAGGAGGAAAGATTTATGGAGGAAGAAAAGTTAAGAGTCAGGGAGTTATCTTGATGTGTTTTAACCAGAAACATGGCAGTTCTCCGGCCGATTAAAGCTACACGTTGGTACCCTTGGCAAAGCATTTGACGACTTGTTACCTCGTGAAGATGGTCAGTCTCCCTCGGTCCAGTTTGGTCAGTTCGTTTACCATTCTCAGCGTCTCCAGACGTGCGCCTTGACTCGAACCGAAAGTAACGGCAGCTCCTGGTGGTGTTTCCAAGATAAGACGTTCCTTAAAGGAATGTCAATAAAAGAGAGCTTTTCACGGCTTGAAATAGATTTATAACAGGCATGTTATAAATCTTTTAACTGAATGACGTGTCCTTAGCGTGTGACTAGACGATCATCAGTTCTTTGGAGAAGACCATGGTTTGAGGCTTACTCCAGCAGACTTTTGAGAAAGTAAGATGTGAAGGTTTTAACTGAGACGTGACCCAGAAAATGTGTTCTTTCTGATTGGCCGAATGGCATCATAAGTTGATGTGAGGATGACATCAACATGTTGAAAGGGGGTCAAAAGATTAGTTTGTCAGAAAGATAAAGTGTTAGTTTCAGATGTCAGCATTTTATCATAAAACTGATTCCTTTGCTTTAACACTTTAACAAAATACTGTTGGTTTGATTAAAACAACGTCATTAAGCATCACATATGGGACCTATTAATGATAATAGCTTGATTATTAAATAGGACAAAAACAAAAGTCTTTGGGTGTCTAGATTGTCCTGAGCTCAAGCTAAAATGAATGAGATAAAGTGTTCCTTTTATCTTCACATGCAAGTTCGAGAGGAGAGGAGAAATCCTCCATGTACAACATTTTGAATTAAGCAGAGTATTTGATTTATCTGACATTAAAATGTACTGATGCTCTTACAAATAAAATTATTCATTTGATAACATTTGAATTAACAAAATTAAAAGAAGTCTCTGTGACCCGAGATTGCACCTTTGACACAGCAGTGAAACACAGTTTAACTCTCACAGAATAACACAGCTTAAAAGCACACATCATGAAAATGACAAAAGTTATTCTTTTGATCACATCAGCCTAAAATCAAAGATAGAAATAGTCTCTTATTGGTGACTATGTTATCAGATTATAGCTAAATGAATAATTTTGTAGTAAATGTCTTGCTTTACTGAGAGGTCAGTAAAGGTCATCACTGGACAGTTCAAAAACCTTAATTTGACCCTGGGTAGGTCCACTACATCTCCCCCCTTTTGGAAGCCATCGCCAGTCCTTGGGGATGGGGTCCAACACGAAAGGAAACCTTGAACTGTCTTTGATCTTGAAGTAATCCAGCAAGTGGAAAAAAAAAAAATCAAAAATTATAATCCCATAAAGTTTTTGGAAATTCCATACTGTTCGTAGGTAATCCCATTGCGAAAAGCTTTTAATCCTTTGGAAAACAAAGTCTGTTAACTCTTGGAAAACAAAGTCTGTGATCCCTTGGAAAGCAAAGTCTTATAATCCACAGCGGTAATTCCACAGCAGTAAATCCCCAACGATTAGTTTTGTTGAATGATCAGCAACAATTGTTTTCATAATCAGCATGTAGAGGGGATCCCTCGATTTGACGCAGAGGAGGCGGCCCTTGGATGAAGGTTGAAGACCAAGCGTTGGAGCTGCAGGTCCCCACATCGATGGTTGGAGGCTGGTTGGTTTCCAGTCCGTGCCACTCTGGTTCTATGTGTCATGCATTTATGTGGTTTTTAAGGTGGGCTTATGATTGGGATTTTACATTAAGCCTTACCTATATGCACCTGGTATGTAAGCTATCATGGTTTAGATCAGCTACAATTACCAATTAAGGGGTGGATCAAATCTATAAATTAGGTATAGGGATCTGTACCTATAGAATTTTGGAGGGCTTCTGTAACGAAGGCCTCTAATTCCAAACTATTCCTCCATTCATTACTTAGTTTAGGTTAAACTAAAATAGAAAAATGAAATATAGTTTGATCTAAATGTCTGTTGTCTTTTAGACGCACGACGTAGGATTTGGTATTCCTAATAAATTTTGAAGTCTATGGCGAGACTCATCAAAATGAATAGACAATCTAGAATAGAAACGATCGAATCGGTTCAATTTAGAAATTGTGAGGTCAATATAGTTTATGGTACCTTGAGTAGCTTTAAACTACATTGACTCTTCGACGATTGAGATTTAACAAAACGAACTGCATGTTGGCATAGTTAAATCCATATCATTCATTAACCAATGTTAATACAAAACCTTTTTGGCTGGGAGTGTTCAGAACCAAACAGTATCTCAACTAATGACAACAGTAATGACTAAACAACAAGGAAACAACGTTTCACTGCTTCGACACACTCTTGTCGTCAGATTCCAAAGTGCAACACACAAGAAAACAGGTCTCAACTTTATGACCGAGGTCAAATTAAATCTCGTGGATTTAAACGGTTGTTAAGATTAGTTTTTTGTTGTGGGTTTTAGGCTTAGCGTTTCTAAGTTCAAATTGGACAATGCGACTTATAGGGTGGGAAATACGGTAGTTTAAACCTGATTAGTTTATTTACTAACTTGTGTTTGGACGACCTTATTATCCCATGAAGTCGGTGTGTTTGTGAGATCTTTGTCTTTTGTGGAGTCATTGAACGCCTTGTAAGGTTTGATCTGATTTCGATGTACCCATTTAGCAATTGGCTCTTTGCGGCCTTTGCTGATTTTGATTTCGTAGACGACTGAGGACACTTTGTCTGTTATCAGATGAGGTCCAGTCCACCTGGGCATTAGTTTGCGGGCGAGAGTTCCGGTCTCGGACCCTCCTTTCCCGGTTGCTGGGGCGAACGTATAGTACCAGACTCTGTCTCCCACTTGGAGTTCATTGTGAGAGGCCTTTTGGTCATAGTACGCCTTACGTCCTTCAGCGGATTTTTCCAGGTTTTTCTGGGCGAAAGCAAAAGTGTTTCTGAGGTGTACATTCAAATCTTTCATGTATTGTTGTGTAGTGTAGGCTGTCGCCATGGCGGCGTCGCCTGGTTGGTACAACAGGTGTAGAGGGAGAGTCATTTGTCGACCGGTCATCATCTCGAAGGGAGAGATGCCAGTTGATGTGTGTGGAGTGGCTCTTATGGCCATGAGGACCAGAGGGAGTTTCACATCCCAGTCCTTGTGGTTTGCAGCCACGTATTTCTTCAAAATACTCACCACAGTTCTGTTTGCTCTCTCTACTTGGCCTGAAGCCTGTGGGTGGTAGCCGACATGAAAGTTGGCCTTGACGCCTAGCGTCTTCCACAGTTCTTTCATCACTTCACCTGTGAAGTGTGTACCTTGGTCTGAGTTCACCCGAAGGGGAAGTCCAAACCTTGAGAATATATGATTCATTAACAACATAGCAGTGGTTTGTGCTGTGTCGTTAGGAGCTGGTAGGCATTCTACCCATTTGGTGAATGCACAGGTTACCGTGAGAAAATATTTATTTCCTCTAGAGCTCTTAGTGAGTGGTCCAACCCAGTCGATCTGGAGGTCAGACCATGGGAATGCAATGCCTCTGCTTTGCAGTGGTGCTCTGTGAAGTGGTCTGGTTGGCTGAAACTGGCCACAGACCACGCACCCTTCAATGTAGTCCTTGACATCCTTTTTCATTCCAGGCCAATAGGCAATTTGTTTTAATGCCGTCAGCGTGGCTTTATCTCCTTTGTGTCCTGCGGACGGGAGATCATGGGCATGAACTAACATCACCCCCCTTTGGTCATGGGGAACCACGAACACAGGTGAGGACGTTGGTCCATGAGCAAAAGTTAAGATGCCCTTGATTAGTTTTAGCTGTTTGCGCAGCTGA
Organism: Garcialebias charrua; assembly: GCA_038048925.1. NCBI lineage: Eukaryota > Metazoa > Chordata > Actinopteri > Cyprinodontiformes > Rivulidae > Garcialebias > Garcialebias charrua. Next base: position 10,721 of record JBBPBX010077362.1, read on the forward strand.
TAGAGGACCTTAAGGTCTGGATCGGAATCCAGGTCGTCTTTAGACGGACTATTTTTGTTCGGATCGGTCAGGTACAGTATCATGGAGTTGATAGCAGGATCCGACTTTTGTAGTTGGATGATGTCTGGGTCAGTCAGTGCGGGTCGTACAGAGACTGCGTTGTCAGCAGGTCTGGTTGCGGCCTGTGCACGTGTGACTGCCATAACTCTGACTGAAGGATGTGTTGGCAGAGTCCCGATTAACCAGGAGGGGTCGAAGGACCATAGAGGACCTTCGTCGGCTCCTTCTTTGGCTAAGGAGTCTGCAATGTCATTGTAGTGCTTGTCATCGCCTGGGACTCTAGAATGCCCTGGAACTTTCTTCCAGTAGATCTGTAAGTCGTGTGATGTCACCAAGTGATCACACGCTATGAAAAGCTCTTTGTGTTTGACCACTTTTCTGTCGCTTGTTAGGAAACCGTTCTGTTTCCACACAGCGAGGTGACAAGCGAAACTCAAACGAGCATAGTTAGAGTCAGTGCAGATGACTAGCGTCTTGATGGAGCGTTCTACTACCATCTGGAGAGCTATTAGGATTCCTGCAATCTCAGCATACTGAGAAGTCTGAGAGCCTAATTTGTAGCTGAAAGTTATCTGTTCATGGTCTTGGAGGAGAACTCCTCCAACACCTGCTCTGCAGATCTTGTCGCGGAGGAATGAAGATCCATCCACGTACAACGTTGTCATATCTTTGCAGATATTGTCATCAAAGAAGTGGTGATTCGGGTCTTCAGTTACTGGGGGTTTTACCTCAACCGGCGGCTGGGTGGCTGGTACATCTTGTGTACACTTCTGGCAGATTGCCAAGTCCGTCCCCAGATGTGACTTCTTGTTTTGACCATAACGTATGTCTAGGTTAAAACTTTGAAGCGCCATGAGCCACGTTGCAACACGTGAGTTTGTCACCACACCATCTCTGATGCGTTCACTGTTAAGAAAGGTCACTGGCTGGTGTTGTGTTTCCACAATGATTTTCTGTCCACCAATGTAGCTGGAGAAATGTTTAACTGCCCACACTGTGGTCAGTAAAGCTTTCTCACAGTCTGAGAATCTCAACTCGGGGCCTGCCATCGTTTTGCTGGCATAGGCTACTACACGTTTGTCTCTGTCGTGTATCTGGTACAGACCTGCACTTATGCAATGAGCTGAGAAGCCCACTTCCAAGTAAAACTCTTTGTTGTAGTCTGGGTAGACTAAACAAGGGGCTGACTTGATCCTGTTTATAAGAGCGTCCATTGCCTGTTGCTGTTTGTCAGTCCAAACAAATGGTACGTCTTTTTTAAGGAGTTCAGTCAGTGGTTTCGCAAGGTCCGCATAGTTTTCGATGAACTGGTTCGAGTAGTTACACACGCCCAGAAAACTTTGTAGTTCTTTGAGATTGGTGGGGACTTTGAGATTGTCGAGGCCTTGGGTGCGAGTCAGCTGTGGTTGTACTCCGTCAGGACCTACAAGTAGGCCAACGTAGTCCACTTTGGTTCTGCACCATTGGCATTTTGACAGTGATATCTTAGCACCAGCAGTTGTCAGCTGATTCAGAACGTGGTCGATCTCAGCCAAATGTGAGTCCAGTGTTGGCTGCCTCAAAAGGACATCGTCCACGTAGATCAGTGTTCCACGCTCGTGGGCGTCTGGACATGCTTTGTTCAAGAAGATGTTGAACTCTGCAGGTGAGTTAGCGTAGCCAAAGGGACACCTGTTAAAGGTGTACTGACGGCCACCAAAAGTGAAAGCTAGTTTGTACTGGTCCTCGGCGCGCACAGGGATGGTCCAAAAACCAGAGGCGACGTCGAGGGTCGAGAAGTACTTACCATTGGTGACCTTGGGCAGTTCCTGTTGGAGTTGCGTCATAGGCCATCTGGATAAGGGAACTTGTTTGTTTAGCTTTCGGTAGTCTATAGTGAGTCTCCACTTACCATTTGGTTTTAACACCGGCCATAAAGGCGCAGAGTAAGTGCTGTTACAGTATCGGATGATACCTTTTTCTAACAGGTCATTAATGATTTCTCTGACAGGTTGATGTGCTGCCAGAGGAATCTTGTACTGTCTGACAAATGCAGGGGGAGCATTAGGCGGGGTTGGGATGCTCACTGTGTGGAGCGTGGTCAACCCACAATCCATCGAGTCAGTTGAGAATGATTTCTCATATTTTAGAAGAACTTTGCGAAGTTTGTCCCTTTCTTCATCAGTTTTCAGGGCGTCGGCTTGGGCGACCACCTGGTCAATCTGTGAAGCAACTGAGAGGGGTTCTTGTTCTTTGGGGAGCTCCAGTGAGTCCCCTTCAGTGTCGTAAAACCTGTCAACAGGTAGTGCACTGTAAGTTTGGGGGCATAGACTGACTCCTTTGTTGAAACCGAACCGGTTGACTGTGTCATGGTCGGAATCATTGGGGGAGAAGAGAGCTATGGCCTGTGTTGGTTTCGTGAACAAGACTTGCCCCGTGTGTTGATATGGGATCAAGTTCTCTGGGAGTCCTCCCAGAAATGGAATGCTTAGCTCAAAATCATGAAAATCAGTGGAGATCAACCATCCTAGCTGTGTGTTTTTTGGGATCAGTACCTCTTCTGTGCTTGTGTTGCACACAGCAACAGTCGTGGTTCTGCAGTCGAGGGTCACTTGGAATGTGGCCTCCATGGACAGTCCTAAGTTGAAAAACATAGGAGATGGTTGAAAGTATGCCAGTTTTGTGCTAATAGCTTGTCCTTTCATGATGTGAATCATCACCGGCATGTTCATAACCTGAGGTGGTACCGCAGTGTTATGGCTGTTAGCAATCTGACAGACCTCTGGAATGGTCTGTCCAGCCTTAAGGTTCTCTGTTGTTAGCACAGGAGAGTCCTTTGTGGCTGTGTCTAGTGACCACAGTACATTGTTGTTGATGTCCACTCGGACACCTAACCTTACCAAAATGTCGGAGCCTATGTAGGTTGCATGTGGTAAGTTCGGGACCACGAGGAACGGGTGATCCAGTTCTCGTTGGTTCCAGATCAGTTTCAGGTCAATGATCCCTTTTGCGGTCATTACCTGTTTATCGTTGGGGTCCAACGAAAAGCGGAAAGCCTTTTTGTTCATTTCTAGACCCAACTGTTTTTTAACCAAGGTTCCATAGAAAGCTTGGCTGATCGCTGATTTCTCCGTCCAAGGAGACAAAACAGCATCATCGGTGTGGGATCCTTGGATCTCAACACCTTTGACTACCTGCGGTAGGTAGTGTTCAGTGAGTGCTGACTGTTTCAGCTCGCAGAGGAGGCTCTCTTGTTGGGCCTTTTCTGCCTCACCTGTTGCTGAAGGTTCACTTACCGGGATTGTGCTCTCGTTGGAGGACCCCTTTGTGCCTTCCGCGGTACCTGCTGTAAAACAGTCAGTGTCACCATGTGTAGGCATATCGATCGGCAGTGGTTGGCTCACTCTGGTCCACATTGTTTGATCGCCATAATCTATAATCGCGTCAAAGCGGTTTATAAAGTCTTGGCCAACCAAAAATGGGAATGAGTCAACGGTGGACACGTGTACCGGGTGGTATAGCGTCATTTCACCAATCTGCATATGAACCATGGCTATAGCTGTAAGGGTTGTACTCGTCTCTGAGAGTCCCTGTAGTACTACAGCACATTCTTTGAGGGGTATTTCCCTGTCAACCCCGCTAGCGGCTATCCTTAGCTCCTTCAACAGTGTGGGAGACATAATGGTTATGTCAGCCCCACCATCCAGGAGGGCCTCTTCTGTGAGGACCCCTTCTAAAGTGATTGACAGGTAAGCCTTCTTAGCGGGCCCCTTCCTGATAATGTTACACAGGAACCTATCAGGTTTTTTTCGACGTTTGTTACGTCTACCATTGTCTGTGTGAATTTCATTCACCTGTATTGGTAGTGCAGTCACACATGGGTCTGAGTGATCGGTCTGTGACGAGTCATTGTCTTTGGTGAGTGCGCTTTCCCCCCCTTTTTCTGATGAGGGGCTCTCGGACTCTGTAACAATGACGTCATGTTTACAGTCAACATCTTGTTGACTGTCTATACCCTGATTGTCAGCATCCTGACCATCAGTATCTTGGTGACTGTCAGCAATCGTGGCATTGCTGTTATTTGTGTGTTCTGAGTCACTATCAATGATAGTGCTACACATCACACCAGGTTTGTTTTCCTTGTTTGTTTTTTTCAAACTTTCTAACAACCGACGTATGTTCTCCATCTCTTCTGAAGACAGAGGTTTAGGGCCTTTTTTCTGGAACTTCTGTGGGTTTTTCCTCGCCCCAGACTGTTCAGTTTGAGGTGCAGGAGCTGGCGCATTGCTCGGGGGTCCTCTCTGGGACCACCCTCTTTCATATGAGTCTCCTTGGGACCCATATTTCTTTTTCTTTTGGAAAGCCCTCCTTTTTTGATGGGGCTCTTCCTCTTGATGCGGCCTGTACCACTTAGGGTCTCTGGACCCCTTTTGGTCTTTGTTCCAGCGGACACCTTCATTTTGCGGTCTGTCAGGTTGGAAATTTTGCTTATTCTCGGCTTCCTTAAAAGAGTGAGCTGGCGCTCTTGCTCCTTCAAGGTCTAGCGATTGGTATTTGACCTTTTCACCAGGACACACTTCAAAGGGTGTCTTGTTTGGTGAGCGACCTGTAAAAACATCTATCGCGCACTCTCTTATGTCTTCGATGGACCTCCGTTTATAGTTTGCGCTGACATGTACTTTCTCTCTTATGTCAGGGCAGAGGTTTTGGCTGAAAATATACTTAAACCCTACCTCCTCCTCCATTTCAGGTTCGCATCTGTCCCCGAAATAGGCACGGAATATTCGGTCATAATATGACCTTGGGTGTTCATTCCTACCTTGCTTGATGTTAGCTGCTGTTATGATGCCATCGGGCCCCGTGCAAGGAGAAAACTCCTTTATCAGCGCAGCACAGAGAAGACTGTAGTCTTTCATCACTGCTTCTCGTTGACGCTTCATAAAAGCATGCACCGTCCTGTCCGATGTTAACCTTAACAGACAGATTCTATCATCATCTGTAGCTTCTGGGAAGCGTTGAAGCTGGAAATCAAGGTCCTCGAGATAGATCTTGGTTTCGTGTGAGCCCATTGGGCCAGGGGCGAAGGTTTGAATGCTTTTCGCCATATTCCGTAGTTCAGCCATTGATAGAGGTATTTGTGGGTTATTATCAGATCCACCCACCGGTGCATCCGGTGGGATTGTCGGTTTTAGAGGCCCTAAGGGACGGCGCGGTGGTGTTGGAGGGAGTAGTGCATCTGGCATGGGCGGGGGCGGTGGAGGAGGGAGTAGGTCATCAGGTATGGGAGGAGGCAGCGGAGGCGGTGAGTTCTCAAGGTGTTTACTCATGAGACCCAAACATTTTCTCTCTTCTTCAAAGAGTTTGTTCATTGCTGATGCACGCTCTATTTGACAACTATTCAGTTGGACTTTTAACCCATCATTTTCACGTTGTAACATCATGTGCTGTTCTTGTGATTTTCTATAATCTTCTTGCAGCCTTGTGTACCGTAGTGATAATGATTCCAGGGTGTCCGTGCATTTTTCCAGCGCGTCTCGTGCCTCCCCACAATCCGCCTGAAGCGACTTGTATTGATGGTAATACGTATCCTTCTCCACCACACATTTTTCCAAATCATCTTGTGATTGGTCAAAATCCCTTTTTAACACTCTGCATTCTTCGTAGAGACTACGCGTTTGTTCAGCGCTGCCAATACTCGACTGTGTTAAACTCTTTACCTCCTGCTGTAAAGCGGCAACCTCCATTTGTGCTGTTAAACATGATGTAGAGACAGCCCGGCGTACAGCAGTTTCAAAGTCTAGCTTGGCCTTTAACAGAAGGCTTAATTTAGCCAAACGTTTATCTCTGTCTGCTTTCTTTTCAGCCGTTGTGGTTCCAGCTGTTACAGTTTTTAATGCACTGTCCACATCTGCTTCCTCCATCAACTGTGTCTCTTCATGGTAGTTTGTGATGGGCCCTGTGAGTGAAAATAAGGCACATTCGATCCAATCTGCTTTGGTCGGGTCGTGGCCTTGAGGTGGCACAGGCTGCCCTGTATCAGAGGTGTCAGGGGTCTCACCCTCTGTGCCTGCCATCTTTTATCTGGATTTTCAGTGAAAATCAAAATAAAAGATGTTCTGTATTCGTTATTC